>ML685791.1:14175056-14226416 GCA_007922175.1 Pelusios castaneus
CACACCCCTCTAACCCGGCCTCTCTCCTTGTCCCCCCCCAACCCTCTCCAGGCCTCCCTCCAGCCCCTTCCCAGCCCCCTTACCTGGCTGGAGGCTCGCAGCTGCAGGGACGGCCGGCAGAGCTGCTTCTCGGCCAGGCCGCTCCCACCCTGAGCACGCTCTGTCTGAGCATGCTCAGGGCGGGAGATTTGAATCTCCCCAGCCTGGCCTCAGCAAGATGGGGATTCAGCTGCTGCACGCGCAGCTGCGTCCCCGCCGTGCATATATACATCTCTCGTTTAGGTATATAGATACCTGCCATGTGTCTCCTGAGAGAGTTAAACTGTAAACAAAAAGGCTCACACCTTTACTGGTGTTCTGGGAAAGGTTGAATTTAAGATATTGGGATACCTTGGGAGTTGATTGGGGGTCTAGGCAAGTGGGCTGAGGGGCTCCATTTCCATAAAAGGGAAACAGGCTGAGAGTCAGTGCTCAGAAAATGTGCCAGAGAAACTAAGAGAGAAAGAAACAGTGCCTGTTGAGACCCCGTTTTAAAAAACATCCAGCTCGGCAGAGGCTGGTGTCCTCCATAGCAATCTGGTGAATGACCAGTCAGGGTGGGGGCATGACTAAAGCTGTGACATGGACACATACTGGGTTTTTAACAGAACCAGATTGTAAGGAATTATATAAGTCCTAATGTATATTAAAAGTTGATCATGAAGATGATATTGTAAACTTCTAAAAACTAATACACTAATTTTGGGGGAAATGGTTTTATGGTTGTTCCACAAATCTGCGTGTTGGGAGATCTGGGTTGTGCTCAGTGTTGAGTTGTGCTCTCTTTGAACTTGAGCAATTCACTGAACTGCTGTTTCTCCCCTAGGTAATAATACTTACCTGCTTCACAGAGGTGTTGAGAACATTAATTAACTAATGCACTGTTTGTAAAATGCTTTGAGATCTGTGGATGGAACACTGTATATACCATAAGTGCTATGTGCAGTGTTATTATTCAACTTTATTCTCAAACTTGTGTGTCAAAGGTAAACACGTTCTCACATATTAGCTATTTATAATAAGTATTTAATTGCATAAATACTAGGGCTGTCAAATGATAAAAAAAAGCCCACATTTAACTGTGAGAAAAAATTGCACTGAATATTTTATTGCACTGAAAAAATATTTTACAGTGCAAATATCTGTAATAAAAATATAAATAAAGCATTCGGTATTCAATGTTGTAATTAAAACCAATATATTTGAAAATATAGAAAAAACATCCCAAAATATATATAATACATTTATATTGATATTCTATTATTGTTTAACAGTGTGATTAAAACTGTGATTAATCACATCTATTTTAAACTAATTAATTTGTTTTGCATTATTGAAATTAACTATGATTAATTGGCAGCCCTAATGAGTACAGATTGGGCACGTAAGTATTTCATCTATTTGGATGTCTCTTTTAGTTAAGAATATTATGAGAAATACAGACGAAATACACCTGGTTTGTGCTGAATGTAACAACAGGAATCAGAATATACATTAGTGGGGAAAGAGGAATTCTAGTATTTCCCTTTTTAGTGCTCTGCATTATTTAAAAAAAGAAAACAAAATGGACCATAACTCTAATACGTGCCTTATCAAAAACTGGCTGGCTTTTGCATTCCGCTTCCTTGTGATAAGGCTGTTATGCTGAGCTGGTCTTCGGAAGTGAGCCCAAAGGGCTGACTGATAAGTTTACATAAGGAAGGAAATAATCAATTTAGGGCTGTTACTAAATGAGCTCTTATCATGCTCATTTCCTCACTATTGCTTCACAAGCTAAATATTACATGTTCAGGAGCAACTTCAAAAGATGCACCGCTCTGCTCTCTGGGGTTTATTAAGGAAAATTGCTTCAAGGGCACCAATCATTTTCCTATACCAGAATAGGAATACAATTCAGTGCCTGACAAACATGCATTGTAAAACTACTCCCACTTATGCTGAAGGAGCTAATAGATCCTTACAGGCCGGCTTCATCTTTCTAGCCCAATATTTAGCACTTCAGGCATAGATTTGTAAAAGGTAATAAATGGTTTTATAATGTGCCTTTTCACCTTAGTGGATTTGCTTCTCCTCAGTTAGTTGCTGCAGTATACTTTGTTGTTTCCGAAAGAGACTCTTAGCCTGAATAATTTTTTTTCAAAGCAATGTACTGGGAGTCCCTAATTAGTACCCTAATGACAATAGGATGACTTGACTTGGCATGCTACACTTCAAAATGTGGCTGTCAGTTTGAACCTGTATGGTGCTAAATTGCTGACCCCACTGTCTTCAGTGGAGTTACTTCGGATTTACATCAGTGTCAGAGAGCAGAATTTGACCCACAGGATCAAAACTCTGTCCAGTCACTAGAAAAAAAGTCTTAACTTAAAAACCAAGCTATGGATTGATTGGCCTTAGCACACTGTTTATACCACAAACTGGTGCTCAAATGTAGAGCAGCTGCAAAGTTAATGCAGTGCAAATATCACATGAACTATAATATGAGAATATTATTTTATTCCACAATTCGTTTGGCCAGATTTATGGTGAATGCTGTCATCCAGGAGCAGGTCCCAGTTAGACCACAGCTAAGGACATTTTTCCACCAGTGCCAGCCATATTTGTATCATAAAACGGTCATTATTGGATCATATCCCATCCCCATCACAAACTGGTGCAGTTCTGTAAAATTGTCATGGCCACAAAAGTATTTTGTTGCCATTCACTAGGTCAAGCAATTTCCAGCAGAAGTATGGAAAATGATAGCAGTGGTCAATCTTTCATGCCAGTGGATTTTACAATGCTACTACTAACTAGCAACAGCTGAAGAAAAAGACAGAAGCTGGTACTCCAAATCAGGTTTTCAGGTATAAATTATATGGAATTTGTTCATCCCTTGTAAAAAGGTAGCAGAAGAAAACTATGTAAATTTTGTAAATATAGTTAGCAGTTGCAGATTGTTTTTCTTTGTTAACAGATTAATTCTGGAGTTGGAGGACATTTTAAATATTTTAGGAACCCAGAGGGTTCCAGAGGGATTGATTGATCATTTTAATTTAGATAAATCTGTCAACATCAACCACTCAACTGCAGTGCAGAGGAGATGGGGCACACACCAGACTTCAGGAGGTCAGCTACTCTATGTATCTTGCGTATCTCCAGTTGACTGCTGCCAAATTTGCTGGTAAGTGTAAACCAGGCCTCAGACAGTGATGAGGGGCACTGTTTAGGAAGAACTATGACAATTATGATATGCATCCAGCTCTACTTAATCTTAGAATTACCCAATGGAAGGACCAGTGTCTCCAACTCCAGTGCCAATGAACAAGGATATTAATTCTCACAAGATTTGAAGAACTCAAATCAAAACCAATATGTTCAATTAGTGCAATTAAGAGACAGGAAGAATAAACAAAATGTTACTATGACAGACAGAAAGAAACACTGTTGAGACTGATAGCTAGGCAAAACATTATGCTTGAGACCACAGTGTTATAGCTGAAAGCCAGCAAGTGTTATATATCCCCCATAGTAAAACCATAATCATATACTGTATTTTGGAAATATACAATTAGAGGACCTGTTAGCAATAGTGTCCTGAAAAAGGCAACTACATTTGTGCAGGACCAGAAAAAATTATTAAATGGCTGTGACAAATACTTAATTCTATTGGCCAGTTATATCACATGCTATTTCCAAGTGCTGTCTTAGAAGATCTTATATATTCTAAAAGGACGCTAATGGAAGCAACCACGTTAACAGCTCTCTGAAAATATACAGTGGGTGAACTTCCAGAAGTCTTAAGAGTAATCATGGCATTAGAAGAGTCTTGTTCCCCTTTTCCAAGCTGCATAACATCATAGCTCAGAAATCTTCATTGTGTCTCTGTTCACTTCTAGGTGAAATTGGAGGTATTAATGATTACTGATCTGAAGCTGATCTGAAGGGGAAAGGTGTCCAAGACAGCCAAGACAGCTGGCTGTATTTTAAAGAAACCCTGTTAAAGGCACAGGAAGATAACATTCCGATGTGCAGAAAGAACAGCAAATGTGGACGGCGACCAGCGTGGCTTAGCAGGGAACTCTGCGGGGAGCTGAAACATAAAAGGGAAGCTTACAAGAAGTGGAAGCTTGGACAGATGACAAGGGAGGCGTATAAAGATATTGCTCGGGACTGCAGGGATCAAATCAGAAAGGCCAAAGGACAATTGGAGTTGCAGCTAGCAAGAGATGTGAAGGATAACAGAAAGGGGTTCTATAAGTATATCAGCAACAAGAAAAGGATCAGAGGTGGTGTAGGTCCCTTACTGAATGGGGCAGGCATCCTCGTGGAGGATGATGCGGAAAAGGCTGAAGTACTCAATGCTTTTTTTACTTCAGTCTTCACAGGGCGGGCCAGCTCCCAGGCTACTACACGGGGTAACACGGACTGGAGAGAAGAGTGGCCCTCAGTGATGGAAAGTCAGGTTAGGGAACACTTAATGAAATTGAATGTGCACAAGTCCATGGGGCCGGATGAACTGCATCCGAGGGTGCTGAGGGAGTTGGGGGAAGTGATTGCAGAGCCGCTGGCCATTATCTTTGAGAACTCGTGGCGAACGGGGGTGGTCCCGGAGGATTGGAAAAAGGCAAATATAGTACCTATCTTTAAGAAAGGGAAAAAGGAGGATCCGGGGAACTACAGACCGGTCAGCCTCACCTCAATCCCTGGGAAAATCATGGAGCAGGTCCTCAAGGAATCCATCCTGAAACACTTGGAGGACAATAGAGTGATCAGGAACAGTCAACATGGATTCACCAAGGGCAAATCGTGCCTGACCAACCTGATTTCCTTCTATGATGAGATGACTGGATTTGTGGATGCGGGAAGAGCCGTTGACGTGATATACCTTGACTTTAGCAAGGCTTTTGATACGGTTTCCCACAGCATTCTCGTTGGCAAGTTAAGGAAGTATGGGTTGGACGAGTGGACCGTAAGGTGGATCGAAAACTGGTTAGATCAACGGGCTCAGCGGGTAGGAATCAATGGCTCGATGTCTGGTTGGCAACCGGTAACGAGTGGAGTGCCCCAGGGGTCGGTCCTGGGGCCGGTTCTATTCAACATCTTCATTAATGATCTTGATGATGGAATAGACTGCGTGCTTAGTAAGTTTGCGGATGACACCAAGTTGGGGGGAATGGTAGATACTCTGGAGGGCAGGGACAGGATCCAGAGAGACTTGGACAAATTGGAACACTGGGCTGAAAGAAACCTCATGAGGTTCAACAAAGACAAGTGCAAAGTCCTGCACTTAGGACGGAAAAATCCCATGCACTGCTACAGGCTGGGGACCGATCAGCTAAGTAGCAGCGCTGTAGAAAAGGACCTGGGAGTTATGGTGGACGGGAAGATGAATATGAGCCAACAGTGTGCCCTTGTTGCCAAAAAGGCCAATGGCATATTAGGCTGCATCGGTAGGAGTATTGCCAGCAGATCGAGGGATGTGATAATTCCCCTCTATTCGACACTGGTCAGGCCGCATCTGGAGTACTGTGTCCAGTTTTGGGCTCCCCACTACAGAAAGGATGTGGACCAATTAGAAAGAGTCCAGCGGAGGGCAACAAAAATGATTAGGGGGCTGGGGCACATGACTTATGAGGAGAGACTGAAGGAACTAGGCTTATTTAGTCTACAGAAGAGAAGACTGAGGGGAGATTTGATAGCACCCTTCAACTACTTGAAGGGTTGCTCCAAAGAGGAGGGAGCTAGACTGTTCTCGAGGGTAACAGAGGACAGAACAAGGAGCAATGGTTTCAAATTACAGCTGGGGAGGTCAAGGTTGGATATTAGGAAAAACTTTCTCACTAGGAGGGTGGTGAAGCATTGGAATGGGCTATCTAGGGAGGTGGTAGAATCTTCATCTTTGGAGATTTTTAAGGCTCGGTTAGACAAAACTCTGGCTGGGATAATTTAGGGGGAGTGGTCCTGCTTTTTAGCAGGGGGTTGGACTAGATGACCTCGTGAGGTCCCTTCCAACCCTATGATTCTATGATTCTATGATTACCGCTAAACCCCTAAAAGGTGAGAGACTGACTACTTCTGAGAGTTCCTCTCCCTGTATAAACCATTGTAGTTGTAACAGTTATGGTTTGATGGAATGATCTCACCATTCACCACAAAGAATTTTGGCAAAGGAAGAAATTTGTAGTGGAGGTGCTACATTGAAGCTAAAACCCAGACTTGGGATTTTAAGATACAATGTAAATGCTTCAGTGTAACCTGATTTTTACTGGAAAATGAAGGGTTTTCATTTTTCCAAAAATTTCTTTCATCTTTGGCCAAAAAGCCAAATGCAATTTAGTGCCATGCAAAATAATAAATCCCTCTTAATAATAAACATTATTTAAATTTCTACTTCCATTAGTGCTCCACAATGTGTCTACTTTAATTTTCTTCTTTTTGGGGGATTCCACAAGGAAACCAGCAGTTTTGTAAAAGCAGCAGTTGTAAGAGACTAAACAGCTGATCCTCACATTCAGGTTAAAGGAAGTCCCAGGAGATGGGGATTGCCAGTGCACAGCAACAGCTATGCAGTTGCAGGATATAAAAGAAGCTCATATGCAGCATATAAATACAGTTTTGGTTGGAGGTTCTGGGATTTTCAGTCAGAAGGTTAGGGGAATATGGGCAGTTATTTTGGTTGGCTGTTTATAATGTTTGTTTAACCATCTGTGTGCCTTACTGCCTCCAACAGGTATAGTGCGTTATAATATTTATATTTAATAGTGTACTTTATATATATGTATGTGAGTGTGTGTGTTTAATTTTTCTGTATAAAAATAGTGTATTATAACCATTTATACATTGCAATTTAAAAGTTATATGTAAGATATACCTTCTTTATTCCAATTATCTGTTAATGCTTTCAGAAATCTGGCAAATTTCACTTCAGCCAATCCCAGCAGCAAAGTAATACTTTAACAGTCTATGGAAGTTTTGTGGTTCATTGCATACCAGGACAGCAGAGCCCGATAAAAGAACTCAAATGACAGGATTATTATTGTTTGAATGTGATGGCATATTCCTTAAGCAAATGTTGCAGGTGGCAAATCTGTGACCCAATAAAATACAATCCAAACCATCAAAATAGTTCTACAGCTTGATTAATTCCATTTGTCTCCAGCAAGAATGACACAAAACTCTTTAGGAAAAAAATTGTTTTGGAATTCTGAAAGAATGTTTTTAAGCAAACAGTTACATACCAAAGCTGAGTACAACTTTCACAGTGAAACCCCAAACAAAACTCATTCTGATTTTACTGAAACTGAAATCTAGAGTCAAATTTCAAGCAAACTGAGACCAAACTTAGAGTGAAACTGGACCAATGTACAGTTTTGATTTAACACGACCTTATAGTTCTATCAAGTATCTTGTAAACCAAAACCAGACAAAACTGTCCAAATAACAATAAAATGAGAAGTAAAAGTCTAGCCCTGTTGATATCAATGGCAAAACTCTCATTGACTTAAACAGCACTAGTATTTTTACCCACCACACACTGAAATCATCAAGTTTTCCAGACAGCTCTTGTGAATGCTTATCTTTGGGAAGAAAAGGTTTAGTATGCTGATGATGAAAGAGCTCTTTCTTTCTAGTGAATCATTGAGATTATTGCTCAGTTTGGGTTACTTAAATTAAATTTCATTGTTTTCTATCTTGCTTTGGCCCCATGTATGAGACACATGGCCTTTACACATCTACCTATTCAGTGCCATATTTCCTCATCCTTATGTTGACCAATGATGGGGCTGGGATAAAGAATCAGAATTAAAAAGAGAATGAAGAAAAAAAGTCTTGTAATGAGAAAAAGTCCATAGTCCCTGTTTAATCCTGAGGCAATGGAGTCAATTCTACATCTGAATTCCAGTTCTGCAGTTTCTCGTTGAAGCTTCAATTTGTTATTCATTTGTTTGAGGACAGCTATTAACAAGTCATCAAACAGGGACTATGGATTTTTTTTCTCATTACACCATGTGATTTGACCTCATCTTCCTCTATATGCTGTTCCCCAGTATTTGAATTTTAACATCTGCTTTGATTTGCTGTTACAGCTGACCTGATCCTATGTCTCACACTTCCCTGCATTTATTTCCTTCCCATTCTGTAAGTTCCCCATCTTCAAAGCATCTGACGAAGTGGGATTTTCCCCCACAAAAGCTCACGTGATAAATAAATTGGTTAGTCTTTAAAAGTACCACAGGTCTCCTTGTTTGTTTTGCTGAACTAAACTAACATGGATCCCCCTTTGGAACTTAAAGAATTATGGAGGAGTGCAGACCCCTTTGTTATCTGAACCCCTGGCCTGCCGGCCACTTTTGGCCCATGGGGCTTTTTGAAATGGCCCGCGCTCCCCCATCCCGATTCGCGGAGGGAAGAAGGGCTGCAGCAGCTGTCCGCCTCCCTCCCCTCTCCAGTGCTGGATTCTGTCTGGCTGGGCAACAGCAGCAGGGACTCTGGACAAGAGGGAGGGAGGTGCCAGCCAGCTGGGAGGAGCTGGAAGTAGAGCCGGATGGAGAGAGCTGGGCTGGGGCTGTGGCCAAGCAGGCCACTGCCCAGGTGAGGGCCTGGAGCGGGGCAGGACACCCTGTGGCGGGCGGGGGGATAGACCCGGACCGGAGCCGGCCCACGGGGAGCGCTGTGGAGGAGGTTCCAGGTGTTCGTGGGCAGCCAGCCAAACCTTTTCATTTTAAAAAAAAAAAATCTTTTTGGCTCGAGGGCCAATAATATAATTTTTTACAAACCTGAGGAGCCACCAGTCTATTTAATTCATAATTAATTTAAATTTAGTTATCTAAATATTAATTAATTAATTACAATAACAACAATTTAAATTTAATTAATTACATTTTAATCAAACAGTCTGGTGGCCCTTCAGGGTTGTAAATATTATATTTGTGGCCCTTGAGCCAAAAAGGTTGGGAACCACTGGCCTAGTCTCTTTGACAACCTGTGCAATACTTTGAATTTCACCTGGCAAACGATGTGCAGGCAGTGCAGAAAACAGAGTACAGATGGCTTTCAGAGACAGTTCCAGATAAAGCTAGATGCAGCAGATCGCGATGGCATAAATAGTTGAGACACAGCAACTGGATGCATGTTTCTTGGGGCAGGGGTGGATAGACAAACACATACTCATTCTGTTTGAGCTAGCATGCTAGAAATAAGTGTGGCCACAGCACTGATATGGGTGGCAGGCAGTTCGGATTAACCCCCCAAGTATAAGCCAGCCTTACTCTGAGGTTAGGCCAAGCTGCTGCCCATACCACTGTGACTGCACAGCTATTTTTTAGGGTGTTACTGCAAGCAGGGCTAGAGTATTTGTTTATTCATGCTGGGAAGCACCCTCCCAGCAGCTGGTAGCCATTAAGGGCCTGATTCTGCATCCCTTGCACAAGTGGAATAGTACTCTACTATGATAGTATATCCATTTAAAATTACTACTGCATGAGTAAGGAGGTAGATTTGGGTCCTTATTTAGGTGAGATAAACCACAGTAAGTGGGGCCCTGAAGAGTTTATGTAATTCACTGGCTATGCATGTCTGACAATTGCAAAATACAAAGGAGTTCTACTGTGCGTGATTGAGGAGAGACATGGAAAGGCATACGTGCATATCCTTGATTAGACATTTGCAAACATGTCAAGGAAATCAAAAAAGCATTGTGTGGCCAGAAAGCGTTTTAATATTAAAATCTTCAGAGTATCAAATGGAAATTATAAAAGAGTCATAGAAAGAGACAAAAACAGGAGGAAAAAAAAAAAAAAGATTACCTGCACATCCTGGGATTGTTAATGGAAAGCATTTGGAAGCACAGAGAGATCACCATATACCCAGCCCAACCTTCAGGCTTCATGAGTGCTGTGAAAAAGTATCAGCTGAATTCAGATTTCAGGTATTTTAAAGTACTTCAGTCTCTATTTTATTGTCTTGAAATTTATATTCCCTCTTTTAGGAAATAAGCTTTTCAATATAGAGCAGCACATCATTCTTTAGGTTTATATTACCAGCAGCAAACACACTTCCTTCCACTTTGCTAAATCATCACACACTTGCGCACGCTATTCTTTTTCCTATGCAAGGACTCCAGCAGGTAATTGGTATTTGATACTGCGATAGAAATTATTTGTACTATAGCTGGCCAGTGGC
This sequence comes from Pelusios castaneus, assembly GCA_007922175.1. NCBI lineage: Eukaryota > Metazoa > Chordata > Testudines > Pelomedusidae > Pelusios > Pelusios castaneus. The sequence goes on from ML685791.1 coordinate 14,185,260, forward strand.
TTAATTTAGCTTTTTCTAAAACAGCTTTTATTTGTTACACATTGTTCATTTTAGAGCTATATTTTCCCACCAGTTGATATATTTTCTATCCATCAGTGATCTGTTTTCTGTTGTGTTTCCAGTGCTACTTGCTAACACAAATATGAAGCCCAAAATCTGAATTGGTTGCTTTTGTTTACTGTAATCACTGTGCTGGTTACAGATTTATTAGCGATGTGTGGCTGCACTGTAAATTAAGAAAGCTGAATATCCAATGAACAAATAAATAAGCGATCCAGGGTTGCTGAAATTGTGTGAGCAACGTGTACAACTGCATAATTCAGAAGACTTTTTAATACAGCAACCAGCAAGCAGTGTTTCACTCTACTGTGCTAGACAACAAAGTGACATAGATGCAGTACTCTGCACCCTATTGTTCAGCACAGAGGGTAGAGGGCACTACAAAGAAAAGTGTATATTAAGGAGCAGGAGATTGCTATATGCTACAAGAATATGCAAGGGAAGGATTTGTGGCCCCAGGAGCCACTATTACCTCCTTGCTGGCCACTTGCTTCCAGGAGTAGCAAGTTGCTGGCTGCCTGTGCCAGAAAGAAATTATAACATGGCACAATGCCAGCTCACTTGTGCTGGCTGAAGCCCTGGTGCTTTGGTGAAGGGGCTGAAACAGGGCTCAAACCATGCCCTTCCACTGCCCACTCACTTCCCCCAGCCCCAATTTACTGTTGTACACCAAAACCTTAGATCCACACTGGGGAGTAAAGGGCTTTTTTTCTTCTTGTTTATGCTTGTATGAAGGCATGTGATCCAGATCACAATCTCACCCCAATTCATTATTAATTGCATGAACAGTGATTGTAGCCCGCAACAAGTCAAACTATTGCCTGTTTGAAGTGACGTATGATGTGAGCCAAAGCTTCTACTTGCATTATCAATCAGCATCATCACATTTTAATCCAGCCTGTAGGAAGATGCTACTTTACCTACCACTTCTTTTTTCCCTGTAGCTCTGTGATTCACAGGAAATCCCCTGCTTCTGGAATGTATTTTGCTACAAACCTTTCTACACCCTCATGTTGTCTAGCAAAGTCCTGCTCCAAACTATGTTCTGCTCCCTGTGAACACCAGTCACAAGTAATAGAAATGATCTTCTTTGAAAGCAATCTTGTAAGCTTTGTTCTTTTTCTTACCTCCAAAAGGAAAAAAATGCTCCTTAAAAACCAGGTACAGTAAGTATATTCAAGGTATTTCTCTTGTGAGATCATAGTCCAATGGCATTCAAGGGTAGTACTATAAATCTAGGGGTATGTCTACACTGGCAAGTTAGGTCGACTTAAGGAGGCTTAAATCGACCTAACTTAGTCCCCGTCCACACCAGGCTTTCATTAAGTCGAATTAAGAAATACCTTAAGTCGACTTAATGAAAGGTTAGGTCGACTTAATAAGAACCATCAGTTAGGTCGAGCTAACTCTTAAGTCCACTCCTTAGGTCGACCTAAGCACAGTGTGGATGCTTAAGTCCACTTTATTAGGTCGATCTAAGGACAGTTAATTACAGAACAGGTAATCATCAGGTGATCCATTCCCTATCTCCCATTCCCAAATTATGGCAAATGGAGGCTAGAGACCCATAAAGTATGGTGTTGCATCCCTGAACCCTGCTGTTGTTTTGGCCTTCACAACATCCTCTGGTAAATAGTTCCACAGTTCACTGTGCACTGTGTGAGAAAATAATTCCTTTTGTTTGTTTTAAATCTGCTGCCTATAAATTTCATTTGGGGACTCCTAGTTCTTGTGTTATGAAACCACAATCTGTTATGCTTTCCATCCGAGTTACTTGTGCTCCAGGAATATGAGTCAAATCTATGAAATGCATATCTTTCAAATATCCCTCAGGTACTGGATTCTCTGCTTGTGAGGGAAATTACACCTTTCCCCCTCATAATATGTACTCATAATTGCTATAATCTACACTCTTTACTTTTATTATAGGCTGCTGTAGTAATACAAAAGGTAATTATTTGAATGATATCACCGACTCTTGCAGTATGACCACATCCAAGGCTAACTTTGTCTTGATGTGAATGCAAGGTTGTTCCCAGGCTTTGCATTATCTTTCATAATGTTCAATGAGGAAATATATGTTAACATATTATCGTAGCAACAGGAAACATTGGAAATGGTTAATGTAAATTTGGATGCAAGTCTAATCAAGTCAAGAGTGTTTCTTCTCATTGCTTTGGTATAATGAAAACAGAACGAATGTTTCACGTTTAAGAGGCAAGTAGCTACAATAAGTTGATCAATCAGTCTTACCCTCCTTTAGTCTTGAAATGCCACTTGCTTACATCACAAAACCAATGTGATTGGCTGTTTCTGTTCAGCCCAAAATAGCAAAGACAGATCATTAAAGCTGAGCACATCATTTACTTAGTGAATGTCTCTTTCTGTTTACAAAGTGTCTGTGAGAAGATGACTATGTTGTCATGTCTTAAACCACCAGGCTCCAGATTGTGCCCTTTAGAACCATGAATAAAGTAGATCTTCCCCACAAATAACTTTATCCAACATAGTAGAGGATGTTCAACTGCTTCTTTGACACAATCATTTTCTGGTTCCCAGAGAAGCTTCTCTGTATGTTTAGGGATCGGCAGAGGGCAGAAACTAAATCGATGGACTAATAAATGAGTGGGTCAGGGCCCATTTGTCCCTGCAGCTACACCCCAGAGAAGATAATGCAAGTTGAGCCTGCATTAACTTTTTTCAGGAGCTCCTGAACACTGGAACCATGGCTGCTGTCATAGCTAGAGGGTTCTTAATAGCATGTTACTTATGGAACTGTGCTATTAGGGACCAGGAAGAGAAAGGGAAGTAGATGTGGAGGTTAAGGATTTAGGGATGGGCTCTCTGAGCTTTTCATGTATGATGAGTGTGCAAATCAGATTTTTCCAGATGGGATCTCTTCAAGGTGATCTTTAGAGGTGTCCTCCCCCAGATATCCTCCTGTCAGATGTACTACATTTTTTGCTAACTTTAAACAAGTTTTACTGGTGGCTAAAGGCTTCAGGCTGGAGATATTTCATAGATGTAAAGTGAAGGTTCAAGATTAATATCCAATGACTTTTTGTTCTGGAATAATGAATCAGTAATACATTGTGAAATAGAGTTGCTGAAATAGGCCTTTATCGTATAGTATGTTGAGCAAGGCTTGTTAAAACTTTTTTTTAACTGAAAATGATGAAAAGTGTTTGCTTTCCATGGAACATTGTAAACTTTTTGCCTAAACAACATGTTCTTGGTTTTCTGCCAAAACCTGAACACTTTGATTCAGAGAAGCCACTCTGGGGTCTCATGGAAATTGTAGTTTAAGTGATTTATGCTTCCATTTCCCTTCATGGTCTTCTGGGTTCCTTGTTACGATGTACCATATAACTATGTGACTCTCATGGTAAATCAGGGTGTCTTAGCATAAGGGGTTGCCACACTCTAGTATGGCCAAGGAGCCCAGCCTACAGAAGAGAATGGGCACATAAGTTATCTGAACTATAACTTTCATGAATCACTGTAGCAGTATTCCAAAATCAAAATGTTTGGCTTTTAGTTTTCACTGAAATGTGAAATTTTCCATAAAAAAGTAACCATTTCCATAGACATCTGACCACCTTCAGCATCCGCTGACATCAATGGAATCTGAGAGTGCTCAGAACCTTGCTGAGCATCCAGCATGTACCATGTAGCTACAGTATATCTGCGACAAGACTGACATTTACATTCCCAATAGAACCTACTAAATTTGTTTCCTTTGATTGATTTCAGAATCTATCACAATACACAAGTCATCCTGGATGACAAGTTGCAGAGGTCTGATTATTTTCTCCAGTGGATTTTTTAACTTAGAGATACCAGAAAATGACCAATAGAAACTCCACTGAGGTGCAGTTACATGGGATCTATTTGTCAAATGCAAGGCTTCTGACCTTTGGTGAGCTAGAGGTAGACTACCTGAACTGAAAATAATGCCATTCAAAGTTGGATCTGTTGCATCTGTATCTCTGTGATATCTGTCTCCATAACAGCAGCAAACAGGAAACAGAAGGAATCATCTACCCCTACTACATTGCCTTTCCTCTTTTATGAAAAAGTCTGGGGTGCCAGAGCCCCAACTGTTCAGTGATTTTGTTTTTCAAAGTTACATGTAGCATGGCATTCATAATCACGATTGGTCTTCAGTTCACTGACTCCTTCCACAGTTCCACTTGGGTGACATGCACAATGATGTTGATGAAAAATCCAATTCAACCTTCATGAAAATGTCAGACCAGTTTATTGTTATTACTCAAACGGTTGTGGTGTCCAATCATTTACAGCCTAATGAGTCTCAAAGATGATCTCGAGAATTACCATTTATGTGATCCTCAAGTGTCTGAGGATGTTCAGATGAATTTTTTTTAACCAGTGAGACTGACTGGGGTGCTTTATTGCATTATATCATTTGCAGGGCCAGATTATCAAAGGGGCTAAAGGGGCGTAAGCTCTGGACGAACGGGGGACCCCAGGCTCCAGCTCCTAAAACCCCTATGGTAATTCAGTGCCCCCTGCTGCGCTCACTGCCACAGGGCAGAAACGCTGAGAGTGCTGTGGGGAGGAGTTGGGGCCTTGGAACCAGAGGCCAGGCTCTCAGCTCCTGCCCTGCCTCTGGGACAGCTGGTCTGCCCCGGGGGGTGGGCCAATGCCTGCTCGCTCCACCAGGGGGCGGGGCTGGCTGGTGTGGCTTCTGCTCGGGTCTGGAGCAGCTCTCTGGGGCCAATGACCCTGGGGGACTGCATAGGGGGGCTGCTGAGCTGCGCATCTGATGGTATGCCTCCCCGGGGCAGACTGGCTGGAGCAGGGATGGGGCAGGAGCGCCCTCTGACCCCAGGCTCTCACCCAGTGCAGCAGGGAGTAGGGCCCTGGCCCCCATGGTGGGGACCCAGGTGTGTGTCTGTGGGGAGGGGGGGAACTGTAGAAGGGGCATCCTGGGGCCCCTGGGCCAGTTAATCCAGCCCTGATTATTTGGTATGTGATTTCAAGAGATGGTTTTAAGTGTCTCTAAAGTTTCCAAAACCTTTTGTTTTAGAAATGCAAATAAATAATGTATAGACACAATGTATGTATGTGAATATATGCAACTGTTTGTAATTTTCCACAATTATGCATTAAGACAGTCTTAGCATATGCAGCTCTGGAGAAAGTTGTTCACTATAAAATGTTTTCAGCAGGAAGCCTGAAGTATATTTAAATAAGGTTAAATTAAAGAAACCTGAGATAAAGAACTTTATATAAAAAGTAGAATCGTCTATCCCTCGTCTTCATGCATCTGCTCCTTGCCATTTTGCTGATTTCTGCCTCACATGAATTTTATAAGACTAGAGCATGCTTTTAAGTAGTCTGGGAGGCTTACAGAGAAATTGGTCTGTTAGGGTTACTGCAAATAAAAGGCGACCTCATTAGTCAATTATTTCTTTGTCTAAAAGAGGTCATTAAATTTGATGATGGAAGCTGTCAATGTATAAAAATGTACAACTGAATGAAAGGTGAGAACAAATGCTCTCAAGTATAGTATACACACAATATTCCTGACAAGACACAGGGCTGAGTTAAGCAAATGGCTCATAAAGCCTATTTAGCAGGAGGACAGTAAAAGCCTTCCTTTAAGGTGATTTGGCTTTTTACTAAGCATTTATGTGGAGACAGGGGTCTACCATGGTAGGTAGGGTGCTGGTTTTACTAGATATTGCAGACACCACTGCAATATAACCTTACTTTATTAAGGCCCTAAAACTATTAAATTGTTATGGTCTCTTTCCCTTGCAGTAAAGTTTTTCTCTGACCGAAAGGGGATAGTCATTCTTTTTCTACACTAGTTATTGTTTTTGACAGGTAATCATCTGAATCTCTCTTAAAGGCCATCTAGGATTAGGTTCTCTTTGTACTAAATGGCTGCATAGGGAAATGATTTAGAGTTAATTATAAAGATTGATGGGTAACTCCCAACCATTCCAGCCCCTGTTAACATTTTAAAAAATGCTAAAGTTATGCCCCTCTTGTTATATCAATTTACTTCAATCAAAGTATAATAAATAGTGATGGGCAAACAATTAAGAGGTTCAGAGGTTTGTTACAGTTTGGATGTTTATTCAGTGCTCTTTGGATTAGGAACCAGGATGAAGATTGAGTTCTCTGGCAACATCTGTAGTTCTTTCTCTTTCCTAGTGAGCTGCTGTTTTTGTGAGACAAAGTACTTCTCATATTTTCAGTTCCTCTCTAGGCTGCAAACAAGAAGTGCAGATGTCCACAACAAGTTTAGGACCTGATTCAGAAATATACTTAAACCCAAGCATAACTTTAGGCACAGGAGTAGTCCTCTTTGCCTGAAAAAGAGTAAAAATAACTTTTTGGGCCTTAAATAAGGTTTGGCTCAGTTCTTAATTTAACCCATTTTATTTGCTCATCCCTAAGAAGAAGCATGACAAACAACAGTGGCCAAGCTCTTTAAACAATTAAGGGAAAAGTGTAATTCTTTAGGCTGGCAATTTTCCAGTGGGAGCAAAAATTCCAGTTGAGGAATCATCAGTGGTTCACTATATTAGAAAATAAAATTTCTGTACTACTGGTGTGTAGCCTAATACTGGCCAGGTGCTAGTTCGAAGGAAACACAGTGGGCAGGGATGCCTGGGTATAGACAACCGGTGTCTTGGAGAATGCTTTAACACTTTCCTCCACATCTAAAATTTAGCAGTTGTTTTACTAAATACAGTGAACACTGAACTTGGCACAGCAGCTCACTTTCTTAAAAATAGACAATTTAGTTATGGAGCAAAACTACTAATTGAAGTGATATTTAGCAACTACTATTGTAGTGTTTTTTAAGTCTAGCTCCCCTAAATTTTTGTTTAAAAAATGTCTATGCCCCTGGGATGGGTGGGCCAAAATGCAGAGGAAAAGGCCTTTAATTTAATCATTTGTTATTTACAGTATGAAAGGTAATTTAAAATATGATCTGGAAAAGGAAAGAGAGATTTTAATCCAATAATTGTTACAGGGCTAAGCGCTACAAATAAAGTAAAGTTTATAAAGTTGGATTAGTATAAATAGTTTATTTAGTGGTGTAGGTGAAGGTTTTTTCATAAACATAATCAGCAGTGTTTATTATATTACAGTGTACGAAATTATGCTAGACACTCTACCTCCTAGTATAGAAAAAATGTGCATAGTCCCAGCCCAATTGAACACAAGACGAAACAAAGGGGGCAGTTATTATTTGTACTCAGGGCCATCTCTGAGGGGGTGAATGGGGCGATCGCTCCAGCGGGGCAGTGCGGGGCCTACGCGCGCCCCAGGCCCTCCTCTCACAGCCGCCCCACTGCCTTCAGCAGTGAGCCAAAGGCAGTGGGGTGGGGTGGGCCGGGAGGGCTAGGCCCAGCCCCTGGGCTGGCCCTCCCTGCCCCCAGGGCGGTGCAGGCAGGTCCAGGGGCGGAGCACATGGGGCCCGGCCTTTGGGCCGGCCTGCCCCAAACGGCTGGCTGCTCCCTGCAGGCGGCCTCAGCCTCTAGGCTCGGGGCTGGGGCCGGCTCCAACCGCCCCTGCTGTCGGCCTTCAGGCCCGGGCCCCACTCCCCCCCGGCAGGCGGCTCCCTGCCCACCCCCAACAGGCAGCCTCGGCCACCGGAGCCAGCTTCCCGTGCCGGTAGCCTCGGCCTCCCAGCCCAGGGCCGGCTCCCTGGGAGGCGGATCAGGCCAGTCAGCCCGCCACGCTCCCCTCCAGCATGGGGGGGGGTGGGGGACCCTCTTTGGCCAATTGGCCCTGAGCCCCGCTCCCCCCACGGGACAGCCCTGTTTGTATTAGCATAGATCAGAACCCCATTGTGCAAGGAACAGCATAAAAAGATGACCCTAGCCCCAAAGGCCATGTCTACACTTACAAAGTTAAGTCGACTTAACAAGGTCAACTTTAAGTTGACTTAAAGTTGACCTTGTTAAGTCAACTTAACAAATTGGCTACACTTTAAGTCGACTTTGTTGAGTTGACTTAACAGCAGAGATAGCCATTGTATTGGCTTTAAGTCGACTTAATAAAGTTGACTTAGCGTTAATCCCCGTCTACATTGGCCTTCAGTCTACTTAAGGAGTCGATTTAAGGCTTAAATTGAGCTAAAAGGAGGAGTTATTGAGTCGACTTAAGCATTCCTCAAGTCGACTTAAGGAAATGCTTAAGTTGACTTAAGAAAAGCCCAGTGTGGACGCGGCTTTGTTTAGATCAACTTAAGCGTCCTTAAGTTGATCTAACTTGCCAGTGTAGATGCACCCAAAGAGCTTACACTCAGAGTAACCTTTAACTGTAATACAGATATTCTGTTCCAGGCAACGTGTAAGGTTCATAGTCAAAATGGGGTTGCCTGAATATACATTTAACTGGTCAACACAGTCAATATAACTACACCGAATGTCTAGTAACTAAATAATATTATATACAAAGAAGGAATGGCTTGCTGGGTAAGATGATAACTGAACATATATTGGGGCAGGTAATAGTATCTGCTGCAGTACAAAGTAGCCAGACACCTCCGCATGTCCCAGGTACAAGAGAACCAGACACTGAGCTGCCTGTAAAAGCTACGTGCTTACTCATTTTGTCGGGGGTATGGCAGAGAGAAGGATGGTGTGTCTGAGGTGTCACCATATTGAGAGAGCCCTGACCATTAGGTCAATGGTCAGGCCGCAGGATGCTTTACATAACACTTCCTGGCTAGTCCCAGAATCAGGGCAGCTAGAGGTAGCTTTGCTCTCAATGTCCAGTTGAATGCTGAACACAGCTTAGCCAGACCACAACTCTAGCCCAAAGTCTTTCTAAAACACATTCTTAGAGTGCAGAAAAATAGTTTTAAAAGTATCCGACACACACAGTGACAGAAACAAGGAGTAGTTTATGTCTAAGGAGCAGTTCATGTCTAAGTACACACAGCTGGTCCAGTGAAACTGCAAATGGCTCATTAAATCAATTTTATGGTTCCTTTGGTTGCTCCAACCCTGCATATAGTTTATGAAACATAAGGCAAAGATGGAATAGTTCCGGTTGTGAATGGTGCTAACTGAGGACAAGATATAACTGTATTCCCCTGATTACAGCAAATAATTTCGAAATGCGTTCATGGCACGCTCCTCCTGATCTGAATGTAGAGGAAGAGGGAGGGATGCTCAGAACTGATATGGTATGGAAGCCCTGATACAGGCCTTCCATGCAGAGGGCGTGTAAGACTGCACATTACTCACGAAAACCCTGTCTTCACATGGCATGATTTAGGGGAATGATCACTTCACAGTTTCTCATAGCAATTATCTCTTGCTCTGATGATTTGAGTTAATACGTCAAGACACGATCTGAAATATCTAACAGCTAGTGGCTCTTCAATGCAGGCTGCAAGGCCCAGGACAGGTCAGCACAGCATCTGGGTGCATGCTAACAGCAGAAGTAGACAGACCCACATTACCAAGCTAACACTAGTAGTGTAGCTGGGGTGGCACCGGTGCTGGCCTGGTTTGCCCAGGTATGTACTGGGGTCCTCCAGGCAGGTTTGTACTCATGAAGCTAGCCTGAGATTCTGCCCATGCCACCCTTGGATACACTCTTAGTTTTAGTGTGCTAGTTTAAGCAGAGCTAGTGCGTGTGTCCACTTGCACAAACAAGTGTGCTCCAAGCTGCAGTGCAGACGTGCCCACAGGCTGGACATGACCGCCAGTTTATTTAGCCTGAGTGCCTATATTTCTTAGGCAACCAACAGCTGCACACTAACCCCAGCAACCAAAATGAGACCAAGGCATGACAAGCTTCATGGACACTAAACTATTAAGGGTGAGGTTAAGGTTTTCTCACAATTATTTTTAGTAAAACTCACAGACAGGGTATGGGCAATAAACAAAAATTCATGGGTGCCTATGAACTGTCTGTGATGTTGGGAAAAAAAACAAAACAAAACTGGGGACAGGACCGGTGTGTGGGTGAGGAATGACAATTGGAGCCCCATAGGCTAAGCCAAGCCATATCACCCTGCTTACTTTTAGTAAAGTGTCAGTTAGGTCATGAGACGCTTTGCCGGGGGGGGGGGGGGGGCGATCCTGGCACACCTTTGCACTGTGTCTTCAGCTGGGGCTGCAGCTAACACTATGCACCACAGTGTGGGTGGCTGGTGCAAGGCGCTCTCCTCACCCCCCCCTCGCCTTCAGGTGCTCAGACTTAAACCATGGGGGAGGGGTTGTCAGGCTGGCCAATGGGGCTCCAGCTGTCATCGTGCTCAGTCTACCCCTCCCCCTGCCCCACCCCATGGTTGCTCTTAGTAAAGTAACAGACAGGTCACGGGAGCCTGTGTGCCCTTGACCCATGGCTGGGGTTGGCGTGATACCCCAGTGGTGGGCCTCAGGATACCCTATGAGGCCCCCCCCAACTGTCATTCCTGCCCCCCCATGCCCGCTCCTAAATCAAAGTCAGAGGGGGGTTTTGTGATCCCCCCCCCCCCCAATGGCTGCACCTAGGACTGTGTGGGTTAGCCCGGGGGGGGTGTGTGTGTGCAACTGTGCCACTCCCAATGATGGTGGGGCTTTGGCTATCCTATGGGGCACCAGCTGTCATGCCCCCCTGCCATACCTGCTTTCTTTTAGTGAAGGTATGGTCAGGTCATCGTGGCTGGGGCTGTAGTCAGGATGGTACACCCTTCCCTCCCCCCCCCCCCCAACCATCCAGGAGCTGTATCTATATGCCATGGCTTCAGATGGGGCTTTGGGTGGGGCGGCAGCCAGACATGGGTACCCAGCTTGGGCAAAATGAGACCAATGCATGGGTTTTGGCTTGGGTGCCCAGCTGGGCACCCCTCCTTCCATTCCCCCCATGGCTTCAGCCAGAGGACAGAAGCTGGGCCACTAAGTCCCTGCTCCACAGCTGGAGTTGGGAGTGTGTAGCTTTGGCTGGGGCTATGAACCGATGCCCTGGGGTCGTGGCTGGGCCTGGGCTCGTGTTTGCGTGCCCCCACAGCTGAGGCCATGGCTGGCGCAGAGACTGTGCCCCCATGGTGGTTTCCGGGGGGGGGGGGGGTCTCACACTGTCCCATGGGGCTGTAGCTGTCATTCCACCCCAAACTCATGCCCCACTCTGCTCCACCCTTGGTTACTTTTAGTGACGTCATGGTCAGGTCGTGTGTGTGTGTGTGTGTGTGTGTGTGTGTGTGTGTGTGTGTGTGTATGTACCCTCTGCCTCAAGGCTGGGGCTGTAGCCAAGTGTGCCCTCTGGGGCCATGGCTTCAGCTAGGGCTGCAGCTGGGGCTGTGCACGCCTGTCTGGCATCTGGAGCAATGCACCACCCCATGGCAATGGAAATTTCCCATCTCTGTGCCCCATTTCCTTACCGATGGCTGAGTCCAGGCCTGCAGGTGGGCGTGTGAGCTTCCCCACCTTCCTCCAGTGTCAGAGCCAGGACTGGGTGCCCCTGCCGCCCATGGCTCTGTCTGGTTTCAGCCACAATTGTGTGGTTTCAGCTAGGGCTAAAGCTAAGGGCAGTGCCCCTTCCAACCCCCTTCGTTTTTAGTAAAGTGGGCCTTTGCACTGCAGCCAGGGACTGGAGGGAAGAACCCATTGTGCTTGCCATGGCCCTCCTCCCTCCCAGCCCAGCCTGTCGTCAGGACTGAGTGCTTATGCCTCATGGCTTTGGCCAAGGATGCAGCTGGCCTGTATGGATTTTCTCAGTGCTGTGTGTCTCTCCCCCAACTTGTGTCACCACCCAACGTCTTTCACCTGAGGCCAGAGCGGGAGCTGTGGTTCCACCCCTCCCCCCGGGCCGCGCCCCCGCGGGCAGAGAGAGGGCCAGAACGAGGGCTGGCACATGAGCCTCCAGCTGTAATTCCACCTCTCCTTTCTCCCCGGCTATTATTTTTGGTAAACTCATAAGCAGGTCATGGGACTGTGCACCTCCCCCTGTGGCTGGAGGCAGGACTGTGTGCTCAATACCACAGGTGTGGCCAGCCTGACTGTGCACACCTGCCCCATGGCTTCGGCCAGGGCTTCATGCCCTTGCACTGGTGCTGCAGCCAGTGCTGGAGTTTTACTGTGTGGCTTTGGCTGGGCTGGAGCCAAGGCAGCCCCCATGAGGGGCTGGGGCTCCAGCTGCCATTCCGTCTTCCTTTCCCATCCCAGCCCCCGCCCCCCCCCCCGCTCGATTACTGTTAGTAAAGTCACAGACAGGTCAGAGCAATGTGCATCCCACAGCTGCATCCGGGACTGGGTGTCCCTGTCCTACAGCTGCGACTGGGCTTGGAGCCAGAAATGTGTGCCTTCGCCCCTTGGCTTAGACTGGGGATGCAGCTGGACCTGTACAGCTTTGGCCAAGTCTGCCGTCACAGCTGTGCCCCTGTCTGGCGGCTGTGGCTGGCCCGACTTGGGTGCCCCAGCTGTCATTCCTGCCCCCTCCCCCAGTTATATTTAGTAAAGTCGCAGACAGGTGCTGGGACTGTGCTTCCCCCCCCCCCCCCAGATAGGAATGGCGGGGTGGGCTGTCTCATGAGTGTCCAGTTGGCGTGCCTCACCACCCTCCGCCCCCACCAAAATCCCTGCCCCTGGTTAATTTTAGTCAAGTCACAGACTAGAGTTGGGACAGAGTGCGACCATCTCCTGTCCCAGCCACATAACTGGAGCTGGGTGATCCCCTGCACTATGGCTGTAGCTGAGCCCCTAATCCAACAGCTGGGGCTGCCTCCCCCACATGGCTGTCCCACGGGTTCAAAATGCCCCTTCCCACCCCGCCCAAGCCATGCCCTCAGGTATTTTTAGTAAAGCCACAGCCAGGGCTCCCACCCACTGCCCCGAGGCTGCACACTGGACTGTGCTGTGCCCACCCGCCCCTCCCATCTCTGCCCCCCAGTGTTGGGTCTTGGGCTGTCCCATGGGGCTTCAACTGTCATGCCTCACACTCCCATCCAGTTATGGGATTGTGCGCCGTCTCTACACACTAAGCAGCTGTGGCTGTAGCCTGGGGCTGCACCCAAGCTTGCACACGCATCTGACAGCTGGCGGTGGGACTTTGCAGCCCCTCTCCATGGCAGTGGGGCTCAGGCTGTTCTATGGGATTCCATCTGCCATTCCTTCTCCCTCTCCTTTGCTCTCCCTTTTTCCTTCTTAGTAAAGACACAGTGCATCCCTGCCCCTAGCTCATGGCTGGGTGCCCCCAACCAGGGATGTCCCTGGGAGGGGGAATGGGGCAATCGATTGCCCCGGTCCCCGTGGTTACGTGAGCCCCGTGCTGTCCCGCGCCCAGCGTCCCCACCACTGCCGCTTCCTCCTGCAACCCTCCCTGCTGCCTTCAGCAGTGAGCGGAGGATAGTGGGGTGTGGCAGGCCGGGAGCAGGCAGGCCCAGGGGCAGAGCACAGGGGGAGCCCAGCCTCGGGGCCAGCCTGCCCCACACAGCTGCATGTGGCTGGCTCTCCGCCGGCAGCCTCAGCCTCCCAGGCCGGGGCTGGGGCCTAGGCTGGAGCCAGCTCCCTGTGCCTGCGGCCTCGGTAACTTGGGCTGGAGACAGCTGCCCCCACTGGCAGCCTTCCGGGCCAGGACTGGGACCGAAGCCAGAGCTGGATCCCTCCCCTGGCGGCCTCAGCCTCTGAGGCCGGAACCGGGTCCCCGCGCCTGCGGCCTCGGCATCCCAGCCTCCGTGTCCAGCTCCCTGGGGGAGGGGGGGGGGGAGGTGGGCCTGCCACACTCCCCTGCATCATGGGTGGGTGGGGCCCCACATAGGCCTATTGGCCCAGGGCTCTGTTCCCCCCAAGGGATGGCCCTGCCCCTAACTTACAACTTTAGCCAGGACTTCAGCTTGGTTCCTGCACCACTGCACTGGGTCTGCAGTTGGGAATGACACTATGTGCCCCTGCCCCACATCTGTGACTAAGAGTGGGTCTGGGACTTTGCATTTGCACCATAGCTTTGGCTGGGACTGCTGCTCAGGCTCTGCACCTCTGTTGGACAGCTCAGGTGGGAGCTGGGGCTGTACTCGTCCTCCATGGCCAGAGGTGGCTTTTGGGGTAGGCAAAGCAGGCGCATGCCTAGGGCCCCAAGCTGTAGGGGCCCCATCGCCTGCCCCCAAAGCCATGTCCGCCTATGTTGGCAGCAGAGGAGGAGCTGGCCCCTGGGTCCAGGGCTGGCGGTGGGAAGCTGGGGCTGGCGGCAGGGGACCCCACAGGCCTATAGGGGGGCACAGCAGTGGACCTTTGCCTAGGGCCCCCAGTAGCCAAAGGCTTCCTCTGGCCATGGCAAAGAGGCTCAGACAGTCCCAAGGGCTCTGACCTCAATCGACCCCGTTATATTTTTGTAAAATCACAGACATGAGACTGTGTGCTCTCCATCCCTTCACAAACCCTGGGGCTTTGACTGGAGACACAGCGGGGGTGGGAGGGGGGTACGTCTTCCTTCCATGGTGGTGGGCCTCAGGCTGTCCCATGGGGTTTCAGCTGTCATTCCTCCCCTACTCCTCTTCCTTAGCTGCCTTGGGGGCTGAGTGCTCCGCCTCATGACTGGGGCTGAGGCCAGTGCTGGGACTCCTGCCCAATGGCAGGGAATGAAGTGGGATATACCTCTATGATCCCAGCAAGTTATTTGCACACCATGCTGAAGAGGATGGTGAACCTCCTCTACCTCCACTCCCAAGGTCACTGCCAGGGTGAGTTGGAGAAGAATTCCTTCGTGACCCCACATATGGCAATAAATAAAAGCATGTGAGCAAGAAGCAGTCAGGGAAGTATGTAAGAAAAACAATTCTTGATGTCACCTCAGAGCATTCGCCCATCCCATACAGTGTCCCATGTCCAGCTGTGGCCAACTCTGATACTTCAGAGGCAGGAGATAAATGCAACACCCCTACACCCCCCAAAACCCTGAAACCAAAAAACCAAATCAGAATATTGGGGGGGGGGGGGGGAATATCCTTTCTTGACTCCTGCAAGTGACTGGCTGAAGTCCTAAAGCATGAACTTCTAGGAACATGATACATAAACTGGAAGGGACCCTGAGGACTGTTGAGCCCTGCCTCACCATCACAAACAAGTCCATCATCCTACTCATAAATTTGTTCTGCCAATCAAAACTAATTAAGTTGTTTGCCCCCACAATTCCAAATAGGAGACTAGCCAAGAACCTCACTCCTCTGTTGGTTATGAAGCTTCTAATTTCCCACCTGACTTTCTTCATAGCCAGTTTATATCTATTTGTTCTTATGCTAGCATTATCTTTTAGTTTAAATATCTCTTCGCCCTTCCTGGTGTTTACCCCTCTGCTGTATCTATAAAGAGCAATCATATCCACCTAACTCTTTTTGCTACACTATACAAGGCCAGTTCTTCCAGTCTCCTCTCATAAAATAGGCTCTCCATTCCCCTGATCATAATAGTAGCTCCTAGTACCTATTCCGGTATGACTTCATCTTTCTTGAAAATTTGTGATCAGAATTGTGCACAGTATAACAAATGAGTCTTACCAGTACAATAGCATTAATACTTCATTATCTCTATTGGAACTATTTTTGCCTGATTCAGCTGTGGAGGCAAATACAATCCTACAATATATCACAGTGCTGCATCATTCTGTGATAGACCAGCACACCCAGATCTCTTTTCTCTTTGGCTTCTAGTGTATTAGCTCCCAAATTGTAGCAGAAATTATTGTTAGACCAAAAGTTCATGCACTTTATACTATTGGATTTTATCCATTTTTGTCACACCTGTGTTCAAAGTCATCCTGTAGAACATACCAATCCCTCTCTGTATTGAGAATGCCTTTGAGAACCTTCACTAGCACACTCCTACTTTTTGTGCCAACATAGTTTTCATTAATAAAAAAGTGAAAAAGATTGGTCTCATGACCAATCCTTGAAGAATTCCACTAATAACCATCCTGCAGTCTGATAGTTCATCTTTCAGCACAGCCCATTGCCTCCTCTGCTTTATTTAGTCAGTTTCTTATCCACCTTATAATTTTTGTACTAATTTAACTAATGATTTCCCGTGTGGTAACCAGGTCACATGCTTTGCTGAAGTCCAAATGTATTAGATTATCTAGAAAAATCAGTTATTTTTTCAAAGAAGGAAATTAGTTTAGTTTGGCATGATCTACCTTTGGTAAAGCCGTGTTGCATTAAATCTCCTTTTCCATTTAGCTCTGTGAATTTAATTTAATTATTTCCTTTACAATTTGTTAGCCTTGCCTGCTACTGAGGTTAGAGTTAGACTAACAGGTCTGTAATTGCCCATATAACCTTTTTTCTTGCTTAAATATAGGTATGACGTTAGGTATTCTATAGTTATCCATTACTACCTCATAATACACAGATTTATTAAAAATGCTTGCCCTAGATTTGCACTCTCAGGTGTCAGTCCTTTCAGCATTCTGAGCACACATTTTAAGTCTGCTGCTGGAGAACCAAGTATTGTTTGGAGTGATGTTCAGGTAAAATGAGGAATTTTGTTTTGTTGTATTTTATGTACTTACTGATTCTGTTTTGATTTATCACACTTTTAAATATTTGCCAGAGGTGCCCAGAATTTTCTCATAGACACTTTATGTTAAGTCTAAATAAAATTTTAAAAAACTCAATACATAAATGAGAACAGACCAACCCCTCAAAAAAGTAGAGATTAATGTGTTTAGAAAATTTTATTTTTATTAAGAAAAATAAGGAAACTTTAAATAATTACTGAAGATTAATAATATTGAAATATAGTTAGGTAAATTGAGATGCAGCTGGAGCTGTGGTTACAGGACAGCTGATAAGTTCAGATTTAGAAATGAAAACATATAGAGCGCTAATTGAAATATTACATCTTCATAAACTAAAGGCTGAGTTTCAATATGCGCTTGTTGTAAGTTTACCATTACTAAAAGTAAATTGAATGTAGCTCTAATTGAAAAACTGAAAAACTTTTAAGATACCAATGTCTGATGTATGCATAATGAAATAGGAAACAGGTAGTCAGCATATAAATGAAAACCTGTTTCTCTGGTATGAAGCAAAGAATAAAGTATATCAAATCACTACAAATTACTATGCAGAATTGAACATATCTAATCATGAATGTAAAAGAAGTATTACATAAAGGGGAAGATATATCTCTTTCAATGAGCAAAACTACTATATTGGTCATCCTACAACTGGGAAAGATTTTTTTTGTAAGATATACTTCCTACAGATTTACTGTAAACATAATTATTTTTTAAAAATTATTATTTTAGAGAATGCTGATAAATCCTAATAATACATCCTTTATTCTAATCATACTTATATCATCTGAAATAAATTAAGCATTGTATAAGCCATTTTAGAGAACAATATTAAGACACGATCAAGTCAATTAGCAGTCAAGACAGGATAGGGCACAGAATGGAAGTAACCACTAAGTAGAAAATGTATGTTACTGAAGTGTGACTAATTGGCTGCACGGAGCACCCTGTTTTTCAGTTAAGTGAAAGGTGTGCTACTATTTACAATCTTTGAGACGCATGTTGCTCTGCATTTGTTTGTTAGCAAACATATCAGTTTAAGCAACTGTGATGTGTATCAGGTCATCTATAAAGTGGATGTGCGTATAGCAGAAATAAATCCAACTGCCTTTGGAAAAGTTTAGGTACCTCCAAAACTGAGTATGTTCTGGCTTTGCAGATAGGTCAGAAAATATGTATTTTACCATCCTTTCAAACAGCATGAGTGACAGCATGTGCTGGTTTGGACTGTTCAATTCTTTGTGAAAGAGATGAACTGCAAAAATGCAGGTCTGTATAAAATTCTTTTTCTTTCTTTCTTTCTTTCTTTCTTTCTTTCTTTCTTTCTTTCTTTCTTTCTTTCTTAACAATAGCTGCTGTCAGCATGCACACTATCCCATCCTCTTTCTTTCCATAATTCATATGCGTTTTTAGTTTTTTCTTTTTACCTCTGACTAACAGTTTTTGAGGCACCTGTCATAATTCAAGGGTAACTTCACCTGTATTTTCCCTTCAGGATCCACCAAAGATACCTACTTTAGTCATCTTACTCTCAGACCTCTTCTCTCTTGGGCAAAGACCCAGATCTTGCTCCCTTTTTACCAGGGATTTTAAGGCTACCCAGCTTCTTGCCTTACACTGTGATATCTGCCACAAACCAGATTATCTGAAAGACCAGTGTTTATGCTTTGCTTTCTCTCCAAGGTTTATGACGAATGTATTGTCTGTAGCTGTAAGTTACAACACAATTCCTTCTAAGCAAACACATGAATTCTTAAGGTGTAAAAGATTACAGAAAAAACAATACAAGTTCATACACGCATGCTACAAAGCTTCCTAGAGGTCACCTACCACTCCAGACAGAGCTCTGTAGGTTTTAGTCCTTCAAACATCACAAGTGGATTTTCCCCATAGTTACAAGTTCATAACAGTCTCAGATCCACTATGAAGGCTGGGCAGATCAGTCATTTCTTTATATTGCTTGGGCCTGTAGCCTTCTATAACAGGTAATAAGCACACAATGTCCCTTTCTTCAGAGTCAAGTTCCAAAGGGGTAGCTGTGTTAGTCTATTGCAGAAAAACAACAGAGTCCTGTGTAGCTTCCAAATGGTTGTTGTTTTTTTTATAAAGATATGAAATTTGCATTAGTCAATTCCTAGGGATTTCCCGAAAATCCATTTAACATTTATTGTCCCTCGAATCCTTACTTATCTGGTACAATTCAATACAGTCTTTTGAACTCCTTTATATTTTCACAGGTCTCACTTCCTTCACCTCTCCGCCTAAGGAAGATGCATACAATCCTTCCCTATCTTAAAACTTAACAATACAATATGGTCTTTTATGGGTATTGCAGGAAATCCCAAGTGTCACCACACCTACACAACTCTGGTATTTTAACACTAGATTAACCATTCCTAGATCTGAAAAATAACTAGCCTTCATCAGATTTGTGCAATCTCCAGACTTACTTCCTGCTTTTTAGAAGCAATATTTTTGGAAATAACATCACAGCAGGTTGGAGAGGGTTAGTGCTGTGAATTTCAGGGCAATTTGTTTGCAAAAAGTACAGTATTTGCTGGCTGGCTTATCTCTGGAAATCCTGTGTATTTTTCCAGCCAAAGATATTGAGCCTGATTCCTCTCTCACATCACTTTTACACAAGTGTAACTTTACTGACTTCAGTCAGATTAGTCCTCATTTAGAGCAGTGTAACTGAGAGGAGAATCACACCCAGCAATTTTAAGATGGGCCTGAGTTACAAAATTTGGCTGGAGTGCAGCCAGGACTTCAATAAGGACAGAAGGCCTGAAAAACTCCCATTGGGCCTGATTCTATGATCAACTGAATGTATTTTTTACTATGGATGCAGAAAATGGCCTGTTGGCAGTCAGAGATGTCCAGTGATAGACTTCCTTGTGAAAGGGAATTGTCCAATGAGAGAAAGCTCAAGCAGGTACCAGCTGTTCCCTCCAACCTGACATAAGGACTGGAGTGTTAGGGGTGAGCAAGCGCCACATGGGGACATCTATGACAAAGCAGGGCAGGTCTTCCAATGACATAAGTTACTGGTATACCTGAGAAGACCTAACTTGTCATTGCAGCTGAGTGGCCCTGAATCAGAGAGAGAACTCTAAATGGATCCCTTTGGGGCCCCTTCATTATACTGAATATGGAAAATGAAGGTCAATAACATCAATGAGCTTCAGATCTAACCCAGCGTATTTATCGTTAGCATCTTTACCTTTGCTAGGTATAGTTAAGTCAGTGGGAGGTGCTTAGTTGTTCAGCCCCCTTGAAAAATCAGCCTACTAAGTCTGATGTCTAAATATAGACTTTATAGGCTATTGTTGAATGCCATTAATGTTAAATAGGAAAGGTGCACTGTTGTTCAGACTTTAATAGTAAAAGGACCAGATGATAAAATGTAAATATAGTTTTGAGTTTCAGATTCTCAACAACAACAAAATTTGGTATTCATAGCTGAGGTTTGGATTTGCATCTTTTTCTAATATTTTTATGTAGAAGGCAGTTGAATTGCCACTTCATTATAGATAATATCTCATGCTTCTATCTACTTAGAAACTTGAGAAATTGAAACAGCAGAAGACATTTAACTCCTTTAAGTCAACATGTGAGCCTTAGTTATCTATAAAG
Organism: Pelusios castaneus; assembly: GCA_007922175.1. Classification (NCBI taxonomy): domain Eukaryota; kingdom Metazoa; phylum Chordata; order Testudines; family Pelomedusidae; genus Pelusios; species Pelusios castaneus. The sequence continues at coordinate 14,205,450 of ML685791.1, forward strand.
AAATTTCAAGGAAAAACTGTCCTCTGTCTGTTATGTAGCTATCACAGCATTTTTACTCTGGCTAGCTATAAAAACATTTAAATCAATGGCACATGCAGAATATCTATTACAAAGTCCTCTAGAGCCTTCCAAGTAGGAAACCTGATGGAGTCAGTTTCTAATATACTGCTAATTTGTAATATGTGGTGACCTATCAGTTAACAATTATTCTGGGTACTCTTACACTGTGTTTCTGGGAATCATCCTTAAACACATTATTTACAACAACTGTCAGCAAATATATTATTAATCCCATCAGAACAACACTCAGCATCAACCACTCCCTTGTCTGTATAGGAATGTGAGAATCATGAAGCAGTGCTGCTGGCTGACACGTCACATCTTCTTGTAACAGATCTGATTTCTGTTTTTCTTCCCCCACTGTTTTGTAATCTTAGACTTAGGTAAAAATACATTTAACTCTCTCAACTGCTTACCTTATGTATTGCTTTTGGCATGTAACCCCCTCCCCAGTCAGATTTTTACCCTCTCCTGGCTGGAACTCCAAACTGAACTGGTCCTTACCAAAAAGACTACAATGACAAAGGCCACCAAAGTCCTCTCACATTATTTCCCAGCATGCTTGCAATTGGTGTGCATGTATAGGGAGGCAAACAAACGAGCTAGTAACCCCTGTGGAGGCTTCTGCATGGGGTAATCTGAACACAAAATCCACTGAGCCAATGATCAACCAGCAAGGGGGAACCTTGACTTTTGACGATGGAGAGTTTTTTGTTTTCTGATTTTAGTTTGAAAGCTGGGCAAGAGACAGCTCCTCTCAAGAAGGTCTTCCTAAACTGCCTCTTACCCCAAAAGAGAGTACTTGCACGGCTTTGAGATTTTAGTTGCATTTAGTTGCACCAGGTGGATTCAGGTCATCCAGCATTCAGCAGAAAGAGATCCAACTTAGTACCTTACCAGGAACCAACCAAGACCACAGGAAGATTCTAGGCCAGGGAATGCACAGAATTGCCATTTCTCATGATTTTTTAATGACTTGGGGCGTTGGGGGGGGGGGGGGCGGCTTAAACTGTCTCATGAAAACATGATGAACTGCTGCTAACTCAAGACATTTCCCCTTTTCAAAATGACCACCATCTCGTACTCTTTTTTTTAAATTCGGGGATTTGGGGGTATACATTTAGTTCACAACTCTATAATGGTGTTTCTCAATAGTCTCCATGCAGTTTTCATGCATCTCACCTTTGTGACTGTACTTCTTTTAACTGTTTAACTGGCTTCCTTTCTGTGTAGTTCCCCATTTTGAAGTTAAATGCTATTGTGGTGGGTTTCTTTGGCATTTTCCCTACTTTGACAACATTATACTTAATTATATTATAGTATCTATCACTAAGCAGTTAACTTGTTGGACCAAAGCCAGTGCTCCACTTAGGACTGAATCAAAAACTGCTTCTCCCCTTGTGGAATCCAGGACAAGCTGCTCCGAAAAGTAGTAGTTATGGTATCTAAGGGTGCGTCTACACTTACAAATTAAGTCAATTCAAGGAGACCTAAGTCAACTCAAACTACTCCGCGTCCACACTGGGCTTTCCCGAAGACAATCTAGGCAGTTCCTTAGGCCGACTTAAGGAAAAGTTAAGGCACCTCCTTTTAGGTTGACCTAATGCTTAAGGCGACCTCATTAAGTCAACCTAAGCCAGTGTAGATGCACAGTAGCACTAAGTCAACCTCCATGGCCTCCAGACCTTCCTCCATGACTCCCTCCCAGAGTTCCTGGCACAGAAAGAGCCTGCCCTGGCCAACCACAGAGCAGGACTCATCCTTGACCACCCTGCTACTTGGGAGCAGGGCAGGGCAGAGCAAAGCCAGTGCCAGAGGTGGGCCCCATCCTGGAGCCACCAGGACATCCTCAAACTGCTGCCCATTTGGGGGGGATGAGGCAGTCAGCTCTCAATTGTGAGGCAGCCTTCGCACTCGGGAGGTGTATGCCTCCATCTCCCAGGCCCTGGCTGCCAAGGGCCACACCCGGGACACCCAGCAGGCCTGGGTTAGGATCAAGGACCACCGCTAAGGCTACCAAAAGACCTGTGAGGAGACGGTCCGGACAGGGGCAGCCCCCACCAGCTGCCAGCATTACCAGCAGCTGGATGCCTGTCTGGCCCAGGAGAGCAGCAGCCTGCCAGCCCACACCATCAACTCTGCTGAGCTCCCTCCCTTGACAACGACCAGGAGGAGAGCTCGGGGGACGAGACTGTGGTGCTGGAGCAGGGAGAGGCCAGCGCCCAGCAGGAACAGGAGGATGCCCACTGGAGGGTCAAGCAGGAGCTGCGGAGGGATGAGCAGAAGCTGCTCAAGCGCATACTCGAGCTCATGGAGTGGCAGACCCAGTCCCTGGAGAACCTGGAGGAGTGCTTGTTCTCTCGGGGCCCCACCCTGCGCCCCAGAGGCAGCCCAGGACCCGCCTTCGGGAGGCCACTATCATGGCCCCTCCCCCCTTCACTCCCCCGACTCCCCTCACTTCCCCCGACCCTCTTCATTCCCCTGACCCTAACACCCTCTCCACTCCTCCCAAGTGCCGCGAACCCCCTCCTTCCCCCTAACCCTCTTCACTCCCCCCAAACCTCCCAACCCACGCAACTCCCAACCCCCATTTCCCCCTCTGAATAAACACCCTGAAAACTTTTATACAGTGTCATGCTTTTAATTGGTGTGAGGACAGGGGGGAGATGGGTGTGTCAGGGAGGCAGGCATGGGGGGTGATGGAGGTGACAGGGCCTGGTAGCAGGCCCACTTCTCAGTGCTCCTCGCTATTGAAGTGAGCCCTCAGCGCATCCCAGATGAGCTGTGCTTGCCACTGGCCCCACTGAGTCTGGGTTAGAGTGTCGTTGAGCGGCTCATACTGCACAGCGAGCCACGCGGCTTTGGCTTCCCAGACGTGGGGAAACTTTCCCTCCCCCCACAGCTCACAGAGGTTGTGCAGGCAATAGCATGTGCTGACAACCACCGGGAGGTTGCTCTCTCCGAGCTGCAGGAGGGTCAGGAAGCCCCTCTAGCGGGCCTTGAGACAGCTGAAGGCATGCTTGATGCTACTGTGGCACCGGTTGAGCATTCGATTGAAGAGGTTCCTGCTGGCATCCATGCAGCCCGTGTATGGTGTCATCAGCCAGGGGAGCAAGGGGTAGGCGGCATCCTGGAGGATCAGGACTGGCACCTACTCATCCCCGATGGTGATGGTGTGGTTGGGGAAGAAGGTGCCCACCTGCATGCGTCTGTACAGGATGGAGTTGCGCAGGATCTGTGTGTTGTGCGCCTTCCCCAGGCAGCCCACAAAGATGTTCTGGAAGATTCCGCAGTGGTCCACGAGAGCCTGGAGGACCAAGAGTGGTACCCGTGGTGGTTGACATAGTCCTTGGTGTGGTATTCCGGGGCTCGGATGCGGATATAGGTGGCGTTCACAATGCCCCCACAGTTGGGGAAGCTGAGTTGGGTGAGGTTGCCCGGGGTGACAAGGCGGGCTAGCAGGACCCGGTTGATTGCCCTGCAGACTTGCATGAGGACAGTACCCACAGTGGCCTTCCTGATGCCAAATTGCTGGGCCACGGAGCGGTCGGAGTCCGGGATTGCCACCGTCCACATGGCAACTGCCACTCGCTTGTCTATGGGCAGGGTGGGTCGGAGTCGGATATCTATGCGCTGCAGAACTGGGGTGAGCTCACGGATATGCTTGAGGAAGGTTCGCTTGCTCATCCTACAGCTCTGCAGCCACAGGTCATCGTCCCAGGTGGTGAGGATGATCCGCTCCCACCATTCACTGCAGGCCTCCTGTGCCTGGAGGTGACGAGTCACGGAGCGCAGTGCAGTGCCCGCGGCAGGCTGCTGGGCGAGCTGGGTGGGGGGGCAGGCTGTCGTCTTCCTCCGTGCTGGCGTGTCACCGGACAGGCCTGCTCCACAGCCAAAGAAGCCTTACCATTAGCTGGCAGGGGTTGCTCAGCTGGCCGACAAAGCACAGGAACAGAGACAGATCCATGACCTGCTCAGGCTCCGAGGTTCCAGGCACAATGGGAAGGGGCTGATCCCACTTCCTGTTTTCGGGCGAGGCCAGGGGATGGGAGACCGTCTCTGCTGCAATACTGCCACACTTCCCACAATGCATCCCTCCAACGCCCCCCCCCCCCGCCAAGTCAAATGATTTGGGGCTTTTTGCCTGGGACTTTCCATTTTGAAAAAATTTCAAGCAAGATTGGGGTCCTGCCTGGTCTCAGGCAGAGATTGTCTGGAGAAACATCTGACAGCCGAACACCTTGAGCATAAAGTTCTACTATGAGGTACGTTTAGGTAGGAAAGAGAAGGAGAAGAGGCAGTTCCCTAGACCTGCTCAAGCCCTGAGTTGCCAGACACAATGGGAAGGGGCTGAGCCCACTTCCTGTTTTGAAGGCATGGCCGGGGGAGGGGAGACCTTCTCTGCTGCCACGCTGCCACACTTCCCATGATGAACCCCTCCAACCCCCCCCAAGTCAACTTAAGAGTCTAGTGTAGACTCTCTAGTAAGTGGGGTTCCCTTCCTAGTACAAGTATACTCAATGTGAGAGATACAAGGATGTCATCTGGAAGGAGTGTACAGACTATGGGATTGTTTTCTTGATGTTCTTCTTCCCTGAGACTTTCATACTCCTCAACAGCAGAAAAACTGTTGGACTAGGGGAAGAACTGCTTCAGAAGTGTACTGACCAGGTGGGTGGGGGAGGGCCAGGCCCAGGCACTGGGATGCAGGAGCTGGATTAGAATGGACCCAGCCCAGGCAGTCCAATTTCGGGGCCAGACTGTTGGTGCAGTGGGGTGGCTGTGGCCTCCAGCACTGGGAAGGCCCAGAGGCTGCACGCTGCCCTCCCTTCACTGCGGAGCAGCATTGCTGGCTGTCCTGCCCTCAGCCTGCTGCCCCACTCAAGGGGGTGGAGAGTGACTGGTGTGTGGCTGCTGTTTTCCAGGGGCAGGGCCACGGAGAGGGCCCATTAAGCGGAGTTTGGGCCACTTCACCCCCCTGCACTGAATGGAGGCCACCTCACCCCCAGGCTCTGGAGAGCGCCTGTGCAGAGCTCAGGGGGGAGGAGTGAAGTGGCCCAAACTCTGCTGAATGGGCCTTCTCAAGGGGACCCGCCCGCAGAAAGCAGCAGCCGCACACCAGTGTGGGGCGGCTCGTTGGAGGCACGGAAGCCAGCAATGCTGCTCTGCAGCAGAGGGAGGGTGGTGGCATGGCCTCTGGCCCTGCCCCCTTCCACCCTCCCCCAGCTTTGAATGGGTCCCTTCTCCAGTGCCGGGTGCCACAGCCACCCTGACAAAACTCTGGCCCTTCTAATTTGGCCCTGGAGCAGGGCCAGCCCAGCACCCTTCCTGCAGCCCGGCAATGACTGTCTGGCACCTGGGGTCTATCACATTTGCCTCCCCTCATACCTCATGCCCCACCCTACGCATCCCCCACACACAGAGCAGAAGACGTCCCAGCCGCTTGGACTCCTCCTGCCTTGCCTTGTTAGTTCGAATTAATAACACCTCATTTTAATTCGAACTAGTGCTTAAATTGACTTTATTAAGTCAATTTAAGCCAGTGGAGACGTGGAGTAGTGCCTAGGTGGACTTTTTTAAGTCGACTTAAAACAATAAGTCGACTTAATAAGGTCGAAAAGGGGCCGGATCTACACTTTAAAAGTTAAGTCCACTTCTGTTGACTCGACTTAATAAGGTCCACTTCCAGTCGACTTAAAGTTGACCTTATTAAGTTGACTTTATAAAGTTGACTTAACTTTTCAAGTGTAGACATAGCCTCAGAGTGTGGAGACTGAAGTCTTCTCTTATTTTACCCATATAAATACTCATTATGATTAGCTTTAAAAAAAAGGAAGTTGGAAGTTTAGAAGTGCAGGTGTAAATTTTTATAAAGGTGAACAAATGTGCAATATGTATTGACTTGTATAGAAAAAAGTTCATGCCACACTTAGTGCAGAGTTGTGGATCACTTTGTTTCTTTATTGAACTTAAATATTAAAGTACATAAAGGTAAGTGGTTTCTTTTAAGCATTAGCATGCATTTGGAGAACGTTTAATCCTCAAAATGTATTGCAAATTATTAAAATTATACAATCAAATCCATCTCCAGAAAAAATGGATCGCTGATCAACATGCCTGTATACATACCACATAAGCTTACATAGAAAGTAGTTTGTATTTAATATCCTAGTTCTCACATCTCTCATGTTACAAGCCAAGTCTCTGATACTAAGTCATTTATCAACTGATCAGCTGTGTCTTCATGAGTCACCGTCTCCATTCTTGACATAAACCTTCTTTCTATGGCCACCTGGACTTTGTCACTATTCAGCCATTGAGAAGAAACAGTATCTCATTAAAATGGGGACCAGAAGTTCACTGGTGTAAATGGGGTATTTTAATTTTCCTCCCTGATGTCTTTTAATTTTGTTGAGTTTGTTCTTGTGACCTTTTTTGTTAAAACACACTAACTACATACAGCAGTACATTTAGTATTAGATAATCAGTTGCTATTTATTGCATACAGAAATCTGGATGTACTGCATGTGTAAGGGCTATTCATAAAAGAAAAACATTCACTCTAAATCAATGAAAACATAGTAGGAATATCGCTGCTTTCTTTCAATGTAAAGAATGAAGAAAAGAACTTCTCCCATTTTACTTTGCTTTTGAATAGATCAGTTTTATGTCTCCTAAGAAAATTTGCTTGCATCTGTTCCACCCTTAGAATATGCCTGTGCTTTACATGCCTCAAGGCCCCTAACTGCAAAGAAGATATTATAACTCAGAGAAAGTTCAAGAAAGAAAAAAAAAATCAACCAATCAACCAGCAAGATATTTCATGTCATCCCCTTAAAAAGTAATGTGACATTTCCTGTGTCATGTGTTTAAGGGTATATCTACACTAGCAATTTAGGTCGACTTAAGGTTCCTTAAGTCGACCTAAATTACTCCATGTCCACACTGGGTTTTCGTTAAGTTGACTTAAGAAATTCCTTAAGTTGACTTACTTAAGTCGACTTAATAACTATCCCTCCTTAGGTTAACTTAAGCCTTAAGTCGACTTCTTAAGTCGACTTAAGGACAGTGTGGATGGGGAGTAGCCCTTAAGTCGACTTTATTAAGTCGACTGAATGCCAGTGTGGACGCCTATGTCCACTGTTAAGTTGACTTAATAAAGTCGACTTAAAAGGAGTCACTTTGTTGACTTAATAAGGTAGTCGACCTTATTAAGTCGACTTAACAAAGTCCACTTAACTTTTTCTAGTGTAGACATAACCTAAGAGTCTGCATCAAAACTAGAGCCCAGCTCCTCAATTGTTTCTATTCAGGCACCCATTGAAGTCAATGTTACACCATCCAGGTATAGAGGTCCACCTCCTTGCATACAGTTGCAGGATGAGGGGCAAGGTGTGTTAGTGCGTTAGTGTAAATTACAAATCTTTATTATAATTCACCACCATCTGTTCTTGGTTGCTCAATTTCAAATGCACATATGTAGTTAATTTATTTTTTCCAGATCAATAAGGGGTCTAATCTTCATGAAGAGAAGTCTATGCTCAATGTATTTTTCACAGAGTTTGTCTGGCACTTGGTTTTTTTTCCTGCCCACTTCAATTAAAATGTATTATTATAAATTATAATAGAAGAAATCTCATCCAGACAAACAACATGTATTTTTTATTGTACCCTTACAGTAAATAATTGTGGATAATTTATAAAAGTGTCTGTGCTGGATTAGATTAAGCAAAATGGGATTTGGCTCAACTGTAGAGAATATCAGATCCATATCTTTTCTGGGAATTTGGTATTTGTGACAGTTAGCTACTGTTAGTTAGCTAATTGAAGGGCTGTAACAACTTCCCCAAATGTCCCTGTTAATGTATTTCAGTCTTCACCTGCAATCTATATCAGCTATTCCAATCTTAGATCACAAAGGAGAACCTGCTAAACTATACTATTGACCAAGGTAAGGAGCTTCACTCAAATCTCTAAGTAGAGGCCAATAAAATATTGAGTGTTACTATCTAGCTCTCTGTGTTTTTGAGGAATTAAGGTCTAGAGAAGGGGTCAGCAACCCCCGGCACGCATGCCAAAAGTGGCACGCAGTGCTGCTCAGGCTCCCCCGCTGGCTCTGCCCCATCCCCCACATGGCCTGGGGCCACCAGAGCCACATGCTACAGCTCCAGGCCCCTGCTGGTGCGCGGCCAGCAGGGGAAAAGAAGCCGCAGCATGGGGCTCCTGGCCCCTGCTGGCCCTGCCCCTGCTGGGCAGGGCTGATGGAGGGGATCGAGGCAGGCGGGTCAGTCTACCCAGAGCCACCGCAGCCGGCAAGCGAGCCTGGCCATGGCCGGGAAAAGGGCGAGTCGGCCTGCCCAGGCTACAGGGCTGACAGGAGACAGCCCTGGCTCGGTTCCAGCAGGGAACCAGGGGCCACTGGGCCAGCAGGGGACGGCCCCTGCTCGGCCCTGGCCCCATCCAGGAACCAGAGGCCTGGTCCTGCCCCCTTTTGGCCCTGCCCCCAGCACCTGCTGTGGGTGCGGTGGGTGGGGCTGGCATGGGGGGTGACAAAGATTGCCGACCCCTGGTCTAGAGTAAAGTGACTAAAAAATATCACAGTAAATAAGGGCCACATCCTTGCACTGATCTGCATGTGAAACTCATTCCGAACATCAATAAGGAGTTCTGCAGGAGGTTAAAAAAACAAAAATCCAGTGGCAGGATACAACCTTAAATGAGATAAGGACTCCCAAATCATTTTGGCTCACTACCTACCACAGGAAAGACAGGTTACTTCCTGTTATACCCTGTTCCCCCCCTACGGTCTTCAAGTTACATGGACAAGCCATTGAGATTATACCAGCCATTGTTTTCTAATATTAATTTTGTGACCAACATGATTAGGTGATCTGCACTGAATGTCTGTGGTATTACTTTAGGGAAGAATGATTAATGCAACAGAATGAAATTACTACCCAAGCACTTATTACTAACAGTATCACTCACACCAAAGTACAGTGTCACGTCTTGCATACTGTACAGGAATAAGATTTGAAGACAATTGCTCTGCATCAAAATTCAACTGTGTTGAAGTGAAAACAAGGACACAGATCCTGTGCGCTAAAGTATTTTCTCCTCTCCGATAGTTCTCTTCATAAATGAAAATATTTCAGGGTGTTTTCTTGTGGTTAGGACGCAGAATCGGAAGTCAGGACTACTGGGTTATATTCTGATTGTACCACTAGTTAGTAGTGTGATATTGGGCCAGTAATTGTAGAGAGGGGTTTTCAAAAACACATAAATGAACCAAACCAACAAATAGCTTTCAAGATGGCCACAGCTGCTCCTCAGAGTGCCAACAAGTACATCAATAAAGATGACGTATTTATGCCACTGAGACCACTAAATATATTTCACATTACTGCCAAACATTGAATGTATATCAACTTTCAGTGCCTACCATCATGGGCTGGATTTAAACAAGTAGTCTGCTATTAAGAGGCTCATTCCCATTGCCAATCCACTGAGACATCCAGATCTTGCCTCCAACCTGTCTTTAAGAGAGGGAAGGATTATCATTATATGAACTGTTTATTTCAGCTTTGGGAAACACTGCTGCTTGCCTATTGAACTACTGAACAATCCCCACTTCTTCCATGTCATAATAGTGTTTAAATTTTCACTACTGAAAATCAATGGAAGTTTTGCAGTTGACTTCAATGGCAGCTGAATCAAATCCATACTGATTACTCCCTCTTTCTAGTTTTCAACAATGGATCCTCCTAGCCCGTTGCATGCACTTACACTAAACCCAATCTACTACCAAATGATTAGACTAATAACAAATTTCCAAAGTGAGGGCAACATTTCCCCCAAATGTTAGTTACATATGGTCTTGATCCTGCAAACATTTTGTGCACATGCTTATTGTTAACAGTTGAGAAGTCCTACAAAGTTAAGCATGTGCATAGGTGTTTGCAGAATCAAGTCTCAAATTTGAAAAGTTTTGATAAGTTAATTATCATGTTTCTAAAGGCCTCCACTTCTTTGTTCAGTGGTGCGAGTACTGCATATGGCACAATATTTTCTCTGGTGAAGAAAAGCATGCTTTAAATCTTTATCTTTCTTTGGAAATGTGCTTTCTATGCTGAGATGAGCTACCTCCATTGATGGTAACTAAATGCTTTTTCTCTCTTCATGGATTAGAGCAGTGGTCTTCAACCTGGGCGATACCACCCACTAGTGCGCGTTTTGTGATTTTTGGTGGGCGCTACAAAAATGAAGGAAGGAGATAATGGCCATGCTCATCTGGCTGTAGTTTATAAAAAGTTTGTATGAATAATGAATAAATTTTGTTTGAATGAAATTTGTTTGATATGCTATTTAAAAGATCTGAGTTTAAAATTGAAATAAATTGAAAATTATAATTAACGATTAACAGTACAACAATCTAGTAATTTATTTAATGACAGTGGCAATTTATAAAAAGTAACAATGTATGTAGGTGGGTGGTAAACTTACTGTAAATGTGAAAATATTGAAAAACTGGGCGTTGATCCAAAAAAGGTTGAAAACCACTGGATTAGAGCATGCTAGATGCCAAGGAGAAGCACTTATCCTGGAATGTCCAGGTGCAGGCTCTGCTCTTTTCTATCTTCTAGATGGTATTCTCCATGACATGACCTTTTCTGTTAGCCCACAAGGTACATGATGTGTGGGATCACAGTGTACAAGCATAAACCTTCATTTCCTTCTTGCTGGATTTAATAGGCAACAACTAGAGATGGAAGAGATGTAAGGGGGGGGGGGAGGGGGGGGGAGTAGTATAATAAAACTAGACTAAAAAGTGATTTTTTTTTTTTTTACACAATCTGTCTCATATTGCATCATTGTTCATGTTTCACTCAGAACTTGGAATATGGAGTTCTGCTATGGAACTTGGCAAAATTCATCATCTGGAAAAGGAAAAGAATTCACAACACCAGACAGGGAGCCAAATCAAACCCTTTCTTTTTAATTACAGGTGAATAATAACTCTCTTACATTTCTTACAAATAACGTCAGTGTACTCCTGCTCTTTGATTGATGGGAAGTGTTAAGTAGAAACCTTTAATTCAGCACAGCTGGATGTCTGTGAAGCTTCCCTCTGAAGCATCTGGCACCAGCCACTGTTGGAAGACAAAATGTTGGGCTAGATTGACGATTGGCCTGACCCAGTATGGCTGTTCTTATTGCTCTTGCTGAGCTCCCCCTCCTACACATAGAGGTCTGTGTGTGTCAGATGTACTAGCAACAATTTGCCTAACTGACGGATGAAAAGAAGAGACCCCCAAAGAATAGATATTGAATAATTTGACACTATGTCCAAGTAAGTAATGAGAGTGTTCAGGTTACCACTTTAAAAAATAGGTTACTTTTTAACCTTTAGTATTCAACATGCTTCTCTGGTGTTTTTGGAGTGAATTGTAATGAGCCATCACATTATTATTTGCCTATTCCATGGAATATTCCTTCATGATGGTTTCCCGGTACTAGCCAGATCTTTCGGCATCTTTGACCGGTATTCTGCTTCTTGCTTGAAGCAAGCAGGATCAGAGCACCAATCAGAGTGCCCTAGTCATCCTGATTCACATACATGACAAGTGGAGAATGCCAAATTCTTTGCTTCTCTGTGGTCAAAGAGCAAGGTTGTGATGGTGAGACACACAGAATCAACCACTGTCCAGATGAAATAATTTGTTTAGCTTTTGGAAGACCCAATTTATCTGTAGATGCCAGAGTGAAGAATGGAACCCTAAAGGAGTGACAGAGTCCTCTCCTCTAAACACTAGACAACACTGCCTTTCAGAAGCAAGATATGGAGAGAAGGGAAATGTGTAGGCTCTTTTGAAAATAGAGGAAAGAGGGGGTAAGCTACCTCTTATCAAGCCTCTGTTTGAGTGATTGGAGGTTGCATATACAGGTTGTTTAGGGGGGTGAAGGCAAGACTATTTTTATTAGCTTGTGTCTATTTAAAAGCTGCATGTGCTCTGGGTTGATTGTGGTGGGCATTACTTGACAAGATCAAGTTTTCCCTGGTGCCAGTCTTTCCTGAAGCCAAATGTAAAATGGGAGGGAAAAAAAAGAAATAATGGAATTTACTTGTAAAATTGTACATTTACTGTTGCTTACATACATAGTGAAAATTTCACTATGTTTAGAAGTACATCCCCATTTGTAAGACTATTGAATAACATAAATGCATTATTTAAAAGGAGGGAGGTTTGCACCACCCAGAGGGACCATCCTCCTTGCACAGCAATAATTCCTCATGCACCAAAAAGGGTTCAGCTGCCTCTGAAGTACTGCCTTTCCCTTTCTAGCCCAGGGAGTGGGTGGGCTAGTGAAGGTGGGGGTATGCCCTGGGGTGACGTGCAGTCAGGGGAAACACGTCATCTCCTGCCCTCTATTCTATCTGGGAATTACATGGTAAGGCCAATATAGCGAATCTCCAGAACTCCCTGCATGGTAGAGATCTTCTTTTCTGAGGATGTCATAAACCCAGCAGTGGCTAAAGAGAGAAGGGGGAGCCATAGCTGCCTGGGGAACGTAGCTGGTGTGGAAGCACAATAACTTTGAACACATGACCCCAGGAATCTGTGGGGTTTGTAGGCAGGTCCTGTGGGATGTTAGAGAAAGGCAAACTCCATCTGTAATGAACAGCCAGGGACAAACTCTGCGAAGGGATTTTTTCAGAGTTTTCATTTCCCTTGGTTCTTTCCCACAACTTTTGCTATTGGTGTGGTAGTCTGGCCCAAGATAAGTTACAGAGGCATAGTTAGTACATTATTATTTCACAGCAGCTGAATAAGCTTTTGACGCATGTGGTTATAGAGAGAAATCAGTAGAAAGCATGATACTTTATTTTCTCTTTTGTTTTTCTTAAGCACATGATTTTCTGGGGGTAAAGAGTAAATAAGGAGTGATTGAAAACCAAGTAAGAATCTTAGAACTTCATCCAATGATATCGTAAACAAAATATATATAAATGTAACATCTAGGTTACTATTTCAAACTACAAATCTGGCAATGTGTATGTTAATTATTTTCATTATAACCTTGATGTACAGATATTACATATAAGGAGTATTAAGGATTAATATTTAAGCTGGTAAGCATGCCACATATATCATACAATGATTTTAATCCTGTCCTTAGATTTTCATGTAGTTATGCATGCAACTCCCAGTGATGTTGAGTCGGATAGCAAAATACGCCCTTCATAGTTTATCTAGGAATGAAGGTTATTATGAAAACCTCAGGCTAGTACAAACATGTAGTAACTCCACTTAAACCCAGTTAGTTACAGCAGTGTGTAAGTCCTAAGGGTATTTTTATAGTGAATGCTAATAAATGCAAGCCATTATTCCAATGGAGCTACTTGCAGATGGGCAGTTCCATGTAGATTTCCAGGGCTTGCTGTGTAATGCACTATAAACGTTACCCACGAGGGAACCAGTCCTGCAAGCTTTGTGTACGGAACCACCATTGACTTCAATGGGAATTCTGTGCCTCATGGGTGGACAGGTATGGGCCCTTAATTCAGACTGGAAGGGGATTTTTTGATGAAATGGTTTCTCCATCAGAAAATGATGACTCATCAAAACCAAATCTGTTTATGGGAAACAATTGGCTTTGATAAAATTTTTATTGGGAACGTGTCTCAAGTCCAGGGTATATTTTCTGCTCAGAATGACAAAGAGACACCCATTCCAGAATAGCCAATAGTCTGATGGGTAGGACACTCAGCTGTGCTGTGAGACCCGAGGTCCCCCTTCAGGTCAGAGTAAACAGGAACTTGAATGAGGGTTTCTCACATCTCAGATGACTGCCTTAAGCACCAGGCTAAAAGCTATTCTGTGGTGGAAACTTCCCTCTGCCTTTTTTCTGTGAAAGGTCTTGGGTTCGTTCTAATGAACAATCAGAAAAATGATTTAAACCTCAAAGATTTTGGGGGGACAGGAAACCTTTTTCCTGCCCAATTCGAGGCAGGAGGTCAGCCTGCAAGCAAATGCTTCATTTTTAGAGAACCAGATTTCCCTTTGCAATCTCAAAATCCATCATGCTACGTGCTGCCCTGGCAAGAAGAAAACACAATGAAGATTTCACTGTTACCTCTCCAAAGACAACATTTAATTAGAAAACAAACAGATCACACAAAGGCCAGGGGAATCTGTCAAATTCTCTGGTAGTTTTGTGATGTACACTCACAAGCCTGGATCCAAAAAGAGACCTAGGTTTTGTGACACTCACTCTCACAATGCTCAACTTTGAGGTGCTTAGGAAAATCACATTAACTACATGTGATTTGCAAAGCTCAGCTAGATGTTTAGGTTCCCTGCACAATAAAAGGAGATATTATTAAGCCAGAGATGCCAGAGTCCTAAGTTCAATTCCCCCCTCTGTCTGATGGAGAAACATGATTTGAACAGGGTTCTTCCATACCTCCCAGATGTGTTGTAACCTATGGGTTATTGGATATTCCCTCTCAAATTTCCCTGTTGAAACTCTTCCACTCTGCATTCATAAAAGTGATTGGAACAGGAGGACTGAACCCTGGGTTTCTCACAGGGGTGAGTGGGTGAGTGCCTTAACCACCAGGATCTCTTTGGACCAATGACCAAGTATTTGTCCAAAGTGGAACAACTTCAACAGAAGAGGGAGCTCCACATTAAACTATGGCCTTGCTTACGGATTAGTGCACATGCCTGAGCTGCGTGAGCGACTCTTATTCAAATCATTTATCCTCCACAGGCAGGGAATTGAACTGGAACACCTATATGCCAGGTGAGTGCTGTAACTCCTGGGTTATAAATTGGTCACTTTCTTGTTTTGCCAGATTTTAAATAGATCCCATCTATTAGGAAGTCTCCAAGCACGCATAAAGAACTGGGCCCCACAGATAAGATAGGTGGAGATGTGCCTCTCTTCCCCTGCTTTTGTGGATTGCACTGAGGCTTGGAGAAAGGCGTCTAGACACTTAGAGACAGGTAACAGTGGACAGGTCCAGAGTCAGAAATGTATATGTTTAAGGAAATTCAACAAAAACAACTTACTTCAGTTGTTGTGTGAGTTTAGATGTCTAACAGGATTAGGCAGTAGCTGAGCAGAGGAAGGGGGTTATGAATCACAGCATGCCAAAGCGAGGATTTAGATGACTAAACCCCAGACTCAGGCACATAAGTACTTCTGTGGATCTATGGCTTTCATTTTGAATTAGTCACCATGGGTGCATCTACACTTACAAATTAAGTTGATTTAAGGAGGCTTAAATTGACTTAATTTATTCTGCGTCTACACTGGGCTTTCCTTAAATTGACTTAAGTTGCTCCTTAAGTCGAATTAAGGAAAAGTTAGTTTGAATTAATAACACCTTGTTTTAATTCGAACTAGAGCTTAAGTTGACTTTATTAAGTCAATTTAAGCCAGTGGAGATGCGGAGTAGTGCCTAGGTGGAACTTTTTAAGTCCACTTAAAATGTTATGTCGACTTAATAAGGTCGAAAAGGGGCCACGTCTACACTTGAAAAGTTAAGTACACTTCTGTTAAGTTGACTTAATAAGGTCCACTTTAAGTTGACTTAAAGTGGACCTTATTAAGTCGACTTCATAAAGTCGACCTAACTTTTCACGTGTAGACATAGCCCATAACACTGATTCCTAGATAGTTTTTCCTATTTACTTTCAATTAAGTATATGTAATCTTGTCACTAGAAAATGTCACATAGCCTCCCAAATCACTTAGGCCATTCAACACTGACTGGATCAATTCCTAAATATCCTTAAAAAGCTAGGTCTTAGTCACCACACTACAAATTATGAATTGTATTTAAACCTGCCATATCTTTATCTAGCACAGTACATTCCCTAGCATCAAACCTGCACAGATTTATGTTCTCTGGCTAGAAGCAACATAAGATTTTGAAACCACTAGCATATGCACTAACAGAAAAATTGTGGCCCTAGTTAAACAGGTCCCCAGGGAATGCCTGGTAAATGTCCAAAGTAACAATTAGGAAAGGTTAACTTATGATGTGACAGGAAAAAGTAGTACAACTTAGATAACACTAATAAACTGCACTGCTGCTAAAGAATGATAGATTAGCCTGATGTGTTTTGTATTTTAAAAAAAACAGATTTTTTAAAAAAAATCTTGAATATAGTTAATGTACAGTTATTTATTACACTAATGCACGATTTTAGTAAGCATGCATGTAACATATAATACATGACGAACACAGATTCTATAATGATCACAAACAAGGGCAACGTACTAAATTCTAATTTGTGCAGCTGTCAAAGAAGGAATTATAGCAGTTTAGTTATTGCCTTATAGGAAGAAGGGATGTAGCAGTGATAAAAAGACTTTCAGAACGGTTGCAACACAACTTTTACCTGGCAAAGATGACTCTTACATTTTCCAGATATGGCTGGATTTTAGTCTACATATATTATAGCCCTTAGTATATGGGTTTTGTAAAATGCATTTTTTTCTACTTAAACATCCATCAATTAAAAATGCCTTTTTTTCCAAAGATAAGCCATTTTGTTATTGTTGGGCTTCTTGCATTTGGATTTACACCACAATTCTATTTTATTATATAGTAAGTATTATTATAGTATTTTTAGCAAATACACTTCTACCCTGATACAATGTAAGGCCCCAAACCTTCCAAGATTTATACATGTGCTCAACTTCATGTACTACACTATGGAATATTAATTTCAGTAGAACTACTCACAGTGCACAGAGTTAAGTACATGCATAAGTTTTTGCAGGTTTGGAGCTTAAATAATCCCCTCTTCATTAAATGCTATTCAGAGCTTTCTAACACTTTGAAGCACTCTTGGTTTTCTACGAGTGTAGACTTTGTCGTATCTCAGAATGATGAGAACTAGAGATCTGATGATTAGAGGCTTCTGAAAAGACTTGACATTCCAATGCTTGTTGATGTCAGTGGAGAGAGACTCACAAGACTCCTTGGCATGTTTATCTTTCTGGTGGAATATTCCATTGTAAAACTTTCATAATTGGCGTATTCTTAGGGGCTGGACTAGATTCTTGCCCTGGTCTCACTGAAGTCAGCAGACAAAATTCCCTTAACTTCACTGGGGACAGAGCCCAACTGTTTAGAATACATATTTAGACTCCTGTCCTGTAAAGCCTTACATATGTGTGGAAGAATATGCATTATGAATGGTTTCAGTGGAATCAGTGGACTTCTCAAAATGGGTATGTTAAATCTGTGCAGGCATTAGGTACTTCAGCAGGAGTCGCCTTATGTTCAGAAGGGCGTGGGAGTGGAAGGTGCTCAGCTCTTCAGAACATGAGGCCACTCATGTAGGTGCTGAAAAATGTATGTTCATGTAAAAAATACACTCAAAACAGGATTTGAAACTGAAATATGAAGCAGACATTTTCAGGCTTATTTTAATTGCCAGCTATGGGAATGTGTATGTTACATTAGCTATGGCAAACTCTCTTAGGCTATGTCTACACTTGTTAATTTAAGTCGACTTAGCATGTCCACACTCAAATTTTAAGTCGACTTAAAGGGGACCTTGCCAAATCGACCTAGAGCGTCCACACTGGACTCCTAGGTCGACTTGTAGGGGCTAGGTGGACCTGGGACAGGTTCACAGTGGCAGGGGGGCACCCCTTGCCAAGTGCCAGGGGGCTCAGCCTTTGCCCCATTGTACCTTGGTACAATGAGGCAAAGGAGGACAGGGACCCTGGCAGGGCATAGGGGCAGAGTGGGCAGGGCTCTGCCCTGCCCTTTGGGGGGACACGTCAGGCTGTGGCTGTGCCAGCCACCCTGGCAGGGAGGGCAGTGGGGAAGCCCTGGAGCCCCCTAAGTCAACTTAAAGTCGACTTAGGGCTACTCCACATCTACACTGGCTAAGTTGACTTTCTAAAGTTGACTTAGCCAGCAAAGTCGACTTAAAATGAGGTTTAATAAAGTCGACTTAATTTTTCCTTAAGTCGACTTAAGCAGCTTCTTAAGTCGACATAAGGAAAGTGTAGTGTAGACGCAGAGTAAATTAAGTCGACTTAAGCAAACTTAAGTCGACTCAATTTACAAGTGTAGACGCACCTTTATTGCCTTTGAATAGGTTGATACTGATATTGTGATGTTTGAATTTGTTATTGTGTTGCTTCATGAGACCTAGATGAAAACCAGGGTGAAGATCCTTCCCAGTAGTAGGGCTGTAGTGCATCAGTCTTCCATGCAAAGTTGCCATGAAGCCAGTGGATCTAGCCCCCTTAGGGTTCTTACTGGTGTCACAGAGTCTCCAATCATACTCCCCATTCTACCTGCCATACAGGTTTCACTATGTGGCAGATTGGGATTGAACCAAGAGCAGTAATGGGGTGTGTCACCACCTGCCCTTCAACTCTGGATGCTTTCAATGCTATCCTGGTGTGACTTGTAGCCTGGACACTAACAGTTATCCTACAAGCATGCAGGTCACATCCTGGCTTCTGATGCCCAGTCACTCTTCACAGGGTTACCCCAACACCCTCCCATTGCCAAATTTTTCCCAGACTCTGCACAGCTTCCAGTCCTCTCACTGATCACTTACAGAAATTATTAAATTCATTACTGCTTTATGAAACAATACACTGCAGGTCTTTAATTTAACTGAGGTTCGACAGACATCTTACAGCTTTTAATTGGTGTATAGCAAAAGAAAAACAAGTCTATTAAACAAAGAAGTCATCGGTTTCAGTGAGATCAAGTATAAGGGTAAAGACAAATGGTTACAAACAAGCAAAACTTTAAAAAATATATTTCTAAGACTAAGGGCTTATCTTCATTGACAGTGGCAAATTTGATGCTGTCAGATCGATCTCCCTTTCCTGATCAACTGATCAGGTCTGTAAAGACCTGCTAAGCTGATCAGGAAGTTGATCCATTAAGGCCACCCTGGTAAGGAATGTAGCACTGAGTCAGAGGGAAGGGGTTTCCCACCAACTCAGCCTACTGAAAATACTGTGGTAAGTAGGCAGTAGGCAATTGGAAGGAGATAGGCCAGGTATTTTAAGTACTTTGCATATCTCCCTTCAACTGCTGCCGAAATCACATGGCAGTGTAGCCCAGGGCTAAAAATTAACTTCAGCAAGTTAGAATCCTTGACTAAGTAGATTTCTCACCTAGATTTAGTTCCCAGCAACTTCAACCCTCTTGGCTGAAGAATTCACTTTTTTCAGATGTACAAGCATCTAGTCTCTTCTTTCTGCCCACTAATGAGTAGCTAAGGGGCTCTCTCCCCTTTCTTTTTGATGTCCAGTAAACCTTTGAAATGTATTCTTTGAAAAGTAAGCCCAGTTAATGCTTCTCTCCCCTGCTATGTTGTCTTTCCAAACTTCAGTGACCCTGCACCAAGAGGCAGGAAGGCTTCTTTGGGAGGGAAAGGGGGGGGGCAGTCTCCATCTTCCATCAAGACCATGAAGTATTTACCTTTCCCCAATTTGCTTTTCTGATGGTAACACATAAATAAGTTTACCTTGCTTTTCTTTGTCTTTGATCACACTTGCCTAATTTACATCAGACACACATTTAAGCAGGTGGAACCATATTTCTTCGTCTGGAATAGGTGTGGCCTAGGCAACACTTGCCAAATACATTTTAAGAACACATTTGCAGCACATACCTATAAAGTAATTTTTGGGTTTACCATATGCCACACAAGACTATAATGATCAGTGAGTTATTAGTTTTCCAAGGGCATATTGTACGTCACCTTTTAGGTATATATCCTGACAACATAGTATTTGATGTAATGAGTATGCCAGACCTGAAGCATTGCTCACACACAGGGGGGAACCACCATCTGGCCTCTTTGTCACACACTGTTCTCCATCAATGCTGGAATAATTCCATAAGACTGTGAGTAGTCAGTGAAACTTAGTGCAGCTGTGAAGCTGATCTAAAAAGTGCTTCAGGCCTGCCCATCACCCCAGGACTGGAAGATGTGGATGGTAGGAAAGGGAGCAAAGATGGATTCTAAAGCCACCTTTGCTCCACCCACCCCTTCTGAGCTGTGATGGATACACAAAGGAAAAAAACAAGGCTCTGTCCTCTAATCTTTGGTCCAAGATGCTTAGTCTAAATGATATAATATAATTAAATAACAGACTGTATTAGCTACAGAGAACAAACAAAACCTGTATGGTAGTTCATACCAACCACAATAACTTCCCAACAAACCAGGCTTGATTTACATTAAAATGTGAAGATGAAAAATGCCCTATAATTTAGCTATAAACGTCTCCGTAAGTAATACTTATTATTTTTGTTATATGATGACAGAAAGATTAGGACTGAACAAAACTACAAAATAATGAAGTATCAGTACTTAGTCCTGTTAGCACCTTACCCTAGATTTTCCTTTAATTTAAGGGCTGTATATAATGTAATATTAACATTTTTTTTTCTGCATTGGCTCAAATCACTGCTATAATTCTCCATGTAGTGAATTATGGTCAGAAAATCATGCAGTTCAGCCAGTTATAAATATTAACTTTGTTTTGTTCACAAGCTCTTGTGTGCTTTTCCCCCCTTAGAGATGGAAAATATGCTCGGTCTGCAATAGCATTGACTCAAAATTCCATGCTAATTGTAAGATAACTTCCTAAAGATCTCAAGCAAAAGGAAGTCATAGAACAAAACAATGTTAAGCATGCACATGTCACAACACAATGTGCTGATTCCAAGCCTCTGGAAATATGCTGAAAGACAAGTCTAGGAAGAAAAAAAAAAAAAACCCACCACAGAGGCACTTCAGCAGATTTTTAATTTGAAAAACAACATCTGAATGTGCCTGTTTCCACATGGAAAGAAAGAAAGAAAGAAAGAAAGAAAGAAAGAAAGAAAGAAAGAAA
>ML685791.1:14228655-14255200 GCA_007922175.1 Pelusios castaneus
AATAAATCTGTTAGTCTTTAAAAGTGCCACAGGACTCTGTTGTCTTTAGTACAGTGTACACTGTCACAGAATTCTCAATTTAAAAAAAAAACCACTAGGGGACAGGGTTCTGTGCTCAGTTACTTTGCTGCAACTCCACACTAACTATTGACATCAGAGGCAGAACTTCAGATTTGCTCCACTTTTGTGAGACTAGCTTGCCCCCCAAATTTTAATCTATAAATTGCCATTAAAACTACATAATGATTTATATAGATCCAAATGAATACTTTCCTAGCAACTTACATTTTTTTAAACTTCCTAAATAACTAAAGGAATTGGCGTAAATGTTAATGCATCAGCAAGGAGCTTTGCAGAGATGAGGCTTTTTTTCTTAGTGGTCTACATCTACAATAGCTTTTTATGCTAATAAAAATTTGACTGCAGATTTTTGATCAACATTTCATCTGTCACATAATCCTTTCCCTTTTGGCAACATTCTGGTACTCAAAAAGGAACAAAATGTTGACTGAAAAAGAAGGAAACAATAAAAATCCCATTCCTGTCATGTATATGCATATTCCTTTTCACTCATCCTTTTCTATGCATGAAATTTCTTAGGTAAATACATCTGCAAGGGAAAAAGAACCTCAAAGGGGCGTGGTCCTGTCAGCATGCATCTTTACATTCAAGTGAGGTCTGCTCTCTTTTGAAGTGAAAGGCCTCCAGAAGTCTATGAGGCCTGTGTCAAATCACCTGCTGAGCATGACATGCACACACTAGAGTTGATGACTCCACAATCTTCAGACTCAATTCTTTAGCATACTGAAGCAATGCTTCCTCTCCTTTTCTGAGAGCTACCTTTACAAACAAAAGTTTGGTGATGTGCACAAATGGGGACCAGCATGAACTCTTTCAAACATAATTTCCCTTGTGTCTGAAGCCAGAACTCTAACACAGATCTCCAGAGGGCAAAAAGTAGCATGCTGACCTATTCAAGAGTATGATTCTGTCACCCTACAATAAATAGATGCTACTCTGTAAATAACTTGACTCTGTAAGTAGGCTCTTTGACCATGGAGGGACAGACTACAATACTCTTATTTGCACTGAATAGTACTTCAGCTATTAGCCCGCCACTGAAGTAAGTCAAGTTAGCCATGTGTGGAGTGAGAAACATACTCTGGGCCAGAGTAAGTAACTATTCCTCACGAGCAAAAGTGGCAAAATCAAAGGCCTTACATTTACAAGCTTAAAGTTCTCCTATACTTTCCCAATTTATTTTCAGTTTGGAGATCATGCGGCAGAGGAGTTAGAGAAAGGGAATCACACCTCCCGAATTTCTGGTTCTGCCATTACCCTGCCCTGTAAACACAAGCAAGTCACTAAGGCAGGGGCTGGCAACTTTTGCCGACCCCTCCTCCTCGACCGTCAGCTGGTGCCAACAGCCCATTCATGGAAAGAAGCCACCTGGAGGGGCTTCTCTCAATAGCATGCTGGGGGATCCCTATCCCCAGTTACTTGGAGTCACTTCTTTTGGTGGTGCACACCACAGAGAGGAGCTGCTCTGGGTGGCTTCTTAACATGGTATGCCTGGGGCATGGACATGGCAGGGCCCTCCACACTGCAGCTGCCCCCGAAAGAAGCCACTTGGAGTATCTTTTGGTGGCAGGAGTGGTAATTTCTGTGGCACCACAGAGGATGCCGAGTGCCGCTCCAAATGGGCTTGTGTGCCACTGTTGGCCCGCGTGCCGGGGGTTGCCTACGCCTGCACTAAGGGCTCAATTGTGCCTATAAGCCACAGCCCATTTGTAAGCATCAGTATGTACATTTGTTGTGCATGAGTGCCATTCTGCCTCAAAAAGGCAAAATGCCTTTCAGAGCTTCCCAGTGGCACTATGGGGTCATATTTCTTCACCTACTCCACATCCCTTTTTGAAAAGCTGCTCTCCAAAGATATGGGAGTAATATTGTAGCAGCCTCTGTGTTTTCTGGAATGTAAGGGATGATATTCTGGAAGGCCTTTATAAGAGCCCCGGAGACTCCTTAATCCTTCCCCTGCCCTGGCACCTTAGGCAGGAGCACAGTCCAACCCTTAGGGTTCATTGAAGTCAATTGGTCCATTTGTGAGGAAATGTAAGGGTGGCAGAAATGATCCATAAACTATCCCTGTGTTCAACTACTCATCTTAAAAATAACCTTTATAAGAATACTATAAGGTTCCTCAAAACTAGCCTCACAGCAGAGGCAGCTTGTGGCTATTGGGGGCCCTAGGCGAAAGCACATTGTGGGCCCCCCTATAGACCTGTGGAGCTCCGTATAGGCCCATGGGGGCCCCCGGTCACCAGCCCCAGCTCTCTGACACCATTCCCGGCCCTGCCGCTTCCCACAGCCCCAGCTCACTGCTGGCCCCAGCTCCCGTCCACCAACCCCGGACACAGGGGCCAGCTCCTCCGCCTGTTGCCAACCGAGGCAGACACGGCTTTTGGGACAGGCAAGGGGGTCCCTTACAGCTGGGGGCCCTAGGCATGCACCTGCTTCGCCTACCCCAAAAGCCGCCTCTGCCTCACAGGTTTTGATGTCATTAAGAGAATATCAGTGGTTTGACCCATTTCTGTACAGCAGTGTTGTGCTTTATAAATGAAGAAATAATTCATAAGTGCCTCAAGGGGTCTTTCATTAATTAAGCTTTGCAAAGAACCCTGGGACCCTGAAATGAAGTGTGATAGATGAATGGAAACTAGAGGTATTATTATTTTAATCTCCTGAGTTTTAAGTATTTCTTTTATTCTCCACACCATGCAAGAAAGACAATATTGTCTTAATTGTATATATGTTGTTGGCAACAGTATTTTGTTATGGAACAGCATTGGGCAGTGGAGGTCTGTAAACTTTTCCACTGCAAACCTTATTTTTCAAGTGTTTATAACTTGTTTATAAATATTTATTCCTTGCTGGAAATTCCTTGACATTTAAAATCCTAGGCAACAAGCACTGTTTCTTTTATTGCTCACACATGACTTAAAGTACACATGCTTCATGCTAAATCCCACAAAAGATATATTAATGCAAAGATATGGCTGACATTTTAAAATGCATAGAAGTCTGTGAATTAAAAGTTATGGCTCTCACAGCAGCCATAATTTAGTCCTCTCAGACTTATGTTGCATTTTCTTTTTTGTATATGGTGATAATTTTTATACCTTAGTATACATGCATAATATGATCAAGGAACTCTTAATTTACTGACTTAGGCACTTTCATGGTCTCAGTTGGCATTGCATTAACATGCTTTTAAATATTTAATTTCTTGAGTGATTTCATAGAACAAAGAACACAGAGATTTAAATAATCCCCTATGATGAGAAAACCACAGAAGAGCAGCATAGACTGAAGATTACTGGTAGCTATGGAGGTGAAAGCCAGAGTGGCAGAGAAAATGAGGATTCGGTGCTTTTTCTCAGCAGCTGCTTCCAGGTTTATTGTAGAGGCCCCAGTGGAAGGACAGGAACAGTAGCACTACAGTCTCTCCTCCAAAGTGAATCTTCAGTGGATTTTTAGATTGTCCATTGCTGCATATCCAGAATATCAGGTATTCTGTTACTTCTGGAAGCAGTATGGATCCACCCTCACTTGCATGACCTCACATGAATGGTGTGTGCAAGGTCATGCTGCATGCAAAATGCCATGTTGAAGTGCAGGCCCCACCCCATTCTTTGCCAGCATGACCTCTCATATACAGTGTATGAGAGGTCTCAGGGGCAAGGTAACATGCTCTTCAAGATGGCATCCTTGGTCCCATGTGCCTTCCAAGGGGAGTTGTGGGGGCAAAAACCATAACTGCTTTCAAAACTGAGCTTGATAAATTTATGGAGGGGATGGTATGATTAGCCTATTTTGGAAATTGATTGATATTTGGCTACGTGTGGTGGATATACAAATGGCCTAAGAGGGGAGAGTACATGGGGTGGGTTCTGAGTTATTACAGAGAATTGTTTCTTGGGTAACTGGCTGTTGAGACTTGCCCACGTGCTCAGGGTTTAACTGATCGCCATATTTGAGGTAGGGAAGGAATTTTCCCCCAGGGCTGATTGGCCTGGGCTCTGGGGGTTTTTCGCCTTCCTCTGTAGCACAGGGCATGGCTCACCTACCGGTGAATTCTCTGTATCTTAAAGTCCTTAAATCATGATTTAAGGAGGTAAATAACTCAGTCATAGGTTGGTGGGCTATTGCTGGAGTGGGTGGGTGAGATCTTGAGGCCTGCATTTTGCAGGAGGTCAAACTAGATGATTGTACTGGTCCCTTCTGACCTTAAAGTCTATGATAGGAGATAAAATCATCCATATTGGACTGTGGACAAACCTTGAAAAGACAGTCCAGTCCAGCTTAAAACTAGACAAATGGCTCACTTTCCTGCAACCCAGTGGCTCACACTAGCAAAGGGATAATCTTTATGCACCACTTTGGTAGGATATGGTCCAAGGACTTCACACATTTGAAAAATCACATTCAGAATCAAATCAGAAACTCAAATCAACAAAGCAAATGTGCTTTGTTTAAATGTTGTCCTAACCAGGTGGGGAGAACTCCTCAGCTGCCAGAATAGAGAGAAGCAGGTCAGGCCAGGCTCCCCTGACCACATTCTGGATCTAACCCATGGTGCAGCAACCTGCCCCGACACTGGGTTAACAACTTTTTCTTGCTGATAGCTAAGGTACTTATTTTTTAAAGTAGCAGAAGGCTGTGCTACAGCAATGAAGTGTCTGGGTTCAAAGACAGTTGATGATGTATGATGAAACTTGGTTAAAGCTGCAGACAAGAAATTGTTTTAATCTTTTAAAAAAGAACAATATGCACAACTAGGGAAGTATGTACAAAAATTATGTTAAAAGAGCATTGTTTAGGTTACAAAGTCAAGCACTCAAAGGTTAGGAAACTCTATCTAGATCTACGACTGCTTGCAGAACCTTAATTCTGAACCCTTGTGCATAGAATACTGTCTTTAATTAACTAACCACATACTCGTTTTTCCACTGGACTGCGGCCTCATTCATGGCACAATATGGACATAAAAGGGGGTTAAATTTAAGTTGCACAGGCAAACATAAATCTGCCAGTTCCTAATTTAGCTATGCTTGATTTTGCAACCTAAATAATTTTAACACACATATATTAGCATCTCTCTATATATCTCTAATTTCTCTTTAGTTATGGCAGAGCAACATTTAAAATATATTTTAATGGGACCCTGGACATTAACTTGTAAAGCCCTCATGTGAGGCGAATAAAGCAGGCACATATAAGAAATAAATAATCCTGTAAACATAACCTACATGGGTTTTAAACATGCCTGGGCTAACATTCCATTTGCTCTCAGTTCAGAATATACCACGGTGTTTCAAGTGCTAAAAGATTTACTGTGGTTTAGGGCTTAAATATTTCTAACTCAATTTGTCATTTAGCACCAAACTCCATTGCCCTGCAGCACACCCAAAGGCTAAAGGGCATTGAAACATTCTCCTGCTTAGCTGCCCATGGGCTGCAACAGCCTTGTGCCCTTTTTGTTACTCTTGGGATCTTTTATCAAATTAGTTACTGAAATATGAAGCTTCTGTGTTACCTCTGATGTAATGTTTTGGATTTTCAAAATAGTAAGACTGCAGTTAATCTACTTGGAATTCTGGGAAGGACTTACCAAGTTACAAGATTCTTTTATTCACAATAACTTGCATATTTTAAACTGCTTCTATGTATAAGGAAGTCTTTTTTTTTAAACTATTTACCCTATTCTCATTTTGATTATCTGAAAAGTTCTACTAGCCTGATGTATTTGCATTAAGCTTAAAAGAGTGTTTTCTCTTCCTTTTTAAAATATTCAAGTGCTAGCAGAAATGACCTTGGTAGGAAACATGCCTTTATTTTCTAAACATTAGTTCTTTTATTATGGAAGCAGTTATGGCTCCATAATTAAGATTCTCAGGCTATGTACACACTACAGACTTGTTCCGCAATAAATTGTTGTGGGACAAGCAAAGCGTTACAACTGTAACACTTTCCCCCATCCACACATTAATCCTACTAATGCAAAGGAGCATTCATACACTCCTTTGCATTTTCGTTAAAAGGAGCAGTGCATGGTGGGCACCCATCCCACCCTGCATTGCCCAGCCAGCCTTTAGGCTGGGAGCAGGGCCCTCTTGCCCCTGAGATCGGCATCAGGGGAGCCCCCAGCAGCAGCCGGGCTCTAGCCGCCAGGGGTGCTGGCGGTGTCAGCGACTAGAGCCCCACTGTCCTGGGGAGTCCCTCAAGCTGCCTGGAAACCAAGCGGCTTGAGGGACTCCGTGTAGCAGTGGGGGTCTAGCCATCAGCGCTTCTGACGGCTAGAGCCCCACTGCCTCGGGGAGTCCCTCAAGGTGCCTGGAAACAGAAACTGTCCCTTTAGCCACAGAATGGATCTTGATGCTGATAGTTTGTTCTTCATACATATGCAGATACCACACTGACATCAGCTGGAGATCAGTGCATGCGGAAAGAACAGAATACCAGATCTGAGGTCTACCACTTTGGATGAAGAGCACAAAATTGTTCAGGCAATTCCATCTAGTAGGATAGTACAGTAGTCATTAGGTGAGCCACCATGCTGGCAAAGAACCAAGGATTTTCTTTCCAGTTCCACTTCAGAAAGAAGTCTGGGAAGAAATCTGAAATAAATAAACTGTGTTTCTGACTGGATGGTCCAGTGTGAGCTCACTAAAACTTGCCTAGATGTATAACTTGGCAAATAAAATACTTATCTTTTTTTTTTTCAACAGTTAAGGCAAAACTAATAGAAACCCACTCTTCTCTCCCATTTGTCTCTTTCCGGCTCCTTCCCATTTTTCTCCATCTGAGGTAACTAGTCTACCCAATAAAAAATGAGCTAATATTCTACCTTACAGAAAATTTTCCTCACCACATTTGTAATCCCTAGTGATTTCATAACAGTTTTATATGACAAGTTTGGAGTTGCTTTATGGAATGACTGTTTTTTAAATGGAGGATGCTTTTCATCTTTCTTTGGAACATATTTTCTTGCTTAAACTGGCAAGGATCCCTTTATTTAGAATAAATTAAGCAGTGTGGATCTAGGCTCCAAATCACAATGGCATTAAATAGCATCCTTCTAAAGAGAATGTTGACATAAGGAAGAAAAGTTCAGATTCATATTGTAGATTAGGGTCAATGAGAAACAATTCAGGTACTATGTTGTGAAGATTTAGAATGCAGGATTGAAGGCTTCTATATGTCATGTTGTTGTGTGATATGACTTTATTACTGCAGATGTTTTCTGGCATGAGAACTGTTAGACCTATGTTCAGTCAGGAAGGGGAGTGAATGTGTAGGAGGGAGCAATTCCCCAAGAAAACCCAATCCTCAGTCCCCAAGCAAAAGCTAACCAGGACAGCCATGAAAAATAAGTGAAAGAGACAAATCATCAATATAGTAGTTTTGCATCTGTTGTTTTGACATGGTCTAGTGCCACTTTGAGTAAGACAGATGAAAAACCTGAAAACACGTCTCCAGTACTACAATGAATCAATACTTCCCCTACCCCAACATACCTTTCAAGATTCCTGGGGCTTACACATGCCCATCACAACACGTGATGCACTGAATGAGATACACCAAATATGCCAATAAAAACGATGTAGTGATTTTCTGGTTTCACATTCATGAATGAATTCACAGAAAAATGATACAGGATATAAAAACCCCCATATCACCTGTGCGTGAACACTTGTCACACGTGATCACTCCATCAGAATCTTTCACTACTCATCCTCAAAGGAAACCTGTACCTTCAAAAGGTGAGCCTGGGAACTTAAACTCATAACTCCGCTAGATACCAAAACCCATGGACTTAACAGGGACACTAGTCTTATGGTTCATTATGATAATTTATAACACACCACACTTCCTGCTACCCCTTAATTGCCCACTTCAAACCCTTTATGCATAACAATCTAACTTCCCATTGCTCACTTCAACTGACCACCACCCTTTTGCTTAACAACCTGTCTCAACTGGCATTTAGCTCAGATTGTTTGCTTCCTTCCCAGATCTGTGAAAGAGCTTTCTATAGCTTGAAAGCTTATACCTTCCACCAACCGAAATTGGTCAATAAAAGATATTACCTCACCTTCCCTTTCTTTCTTATATCCTGGGACAATACAGCTATAACAATACTGCAAACAGTATAATATGATGACAAGATCAGAGCCCATGGAACATACAAACGCCATTGGTGTTGGGGTTAATTTATACTCAGCCTACTTGAAACCAGAAGATACTGGAAAAAATGTTGGTCAAAAGAGGTGAGAACCTTTCTGTTTTATTACTGTTCCCCGGAACTGTGCC
Organism: Pelusios castaneus; assembly: GCA_007922175.1. Lineage (NCBI taxonomy): Eukaryota > Metazoa > Chordata > Testudines > Pelomedusidae > Pelusios > Pelusios castaneus. Next base: position 14,237,032 of record ML685791.1, read on the forward strand.
TTGTGACAGCTCTATTAGCAAATGAGTATTTTAGACTCCTGAGAAGGGAGAGAATTTATATATAAATCCTCATGATTTTAAAGTGATTTGAGCAGAAGAATTTGCACATCTGAACAAGTGACCATTGCAGATCTAATTCCATTTTTTTTCAGATGCAATTTCCATAAGCTGCTGCTAATTGTATGCATTTACATCAGTTGATTACATGAATGCATCTTTTGAAGACATTTTCTGTTACATCTACATCAACAATGTTATATTCTCATGAAAAGTCATAGTAGGACAGAGTTGGTGGAATTAATTATGAATAATTTATGGAAAAAAGTTTTTGGGCTTCTTCTCCCCATCCCACCCGAGTAAAATATTCATTATTTGACAAACTGCACATAACTAAATAATATTTGGCAGAATAATTTATTCATTCATGTTTTTAATTAATTGCTTAAACTATTAATACAGTTAGTGTTTCACTGTACTAGTGAAACAGATGAAAGCTGTGATTTTAAAAAGAGGCTAAAGGACTTAGATAACCAAGTCCCACCAAAAATCAGTAAGGTTAGGGCATCCAATTCCATTTGATTCCTTTGAACATCCTAGTTTAAAAGGTTTCTCAACAACCTGTTTTTGGTTGTTGTGTGGGTTGTTTTTTTTTTTTTTTAAATCACTAGCAAAACAAGTAAAAGGATTTCTCAAGGGAAATCTGTTCAAGCCTGTTGCAATGTCTTGGAGGAGCATGGGTGTTGGTGCAGAGTGATACAGGGAGGAACTGTGCTGTCAACAACAGGAAGTTGGTGAAAAATGAGAGATGCCCCTAGGGAGGTGAATGCAGAGCAGATGGCTCTAATTGTGAGTCACACTGTGACAACTGACAAGAGAAATTTTGCTCTCTTGACACTTTAAAGATACCAAAAATACCAGAGAGCACATTCCATAGCTTCTTGAAGACTTCCATATCAGGGATGGTGGGAAGGAAGCTCCAACCCCTGTTTCCATCATTAAACAGCCCATAAAAACTGCAGCTGATAAGCTTCTTGGCAGTCAAACATTCTAATATTTAGATAAGTCACAAATGTTAATAAAAGCACTGAAGATATAAGAAGGAAGAGGTGCAAAGGCAATACATGCGCAGGGCAGCACCAGTTGATTACCAGTTAATTTAGAAACTGACCCTTTCAATTAAATATGGTTCTGGATAAGAAGGGGAAAGTAACATTCTCATTTATAAGCATTGATAGGTTTTAAAAACTTCTCTTTATTCATTTCAAATGCATTAAAGAGCATTTAGCTGATGTATTTCAATTACTGCCAGATACGGGGCTGCAGATTTATGTTTTGCCTTTTAGAAATGGAGATACAGTAAGTCAAGACCAGGAACCATTTATTGTTTGTTGCTAATTTTTGAGATTGGAACAAATGCTTGATTAGTGTAGGTCTGCTGAAGCCAACACAGCTACTCGGAGAGTAAATGTAACTCTCTTTGTACTATTTAATTATATCAATGTTTTAATATCCACCTTATAACATTGCAGACATATAAGGGAGTCTGACACTTAAGCAAAATGCTATGCTTTACTCATTTGTATCTGAATAATATATATGAACACCTTTGCTTAGATTTGTGATCATTAACATTTAAAGGAAACACTTTGGGCTTTCTTCATATCATGACTTTAAGAAAGGAATACATGTAATTCCAGACTGCTTTATTGCCCTTTATACTACTAGAACCACAGTGTAACAAAAATCTTTTCAGAGCAATAACTCCCTATATTCAGATGCAATACTTTTAACCAGTAGAGATTAGAGGATTATTATATGCATTTTGGCAAGTCATATAGCTAATCTGAACAGGTTTTCCTTTTAGGACTATATAACATTGCATACATTTGTAGAATCACCTGTTTCAGATTTCTTACATTTTTGCATCCTTTACACCCAAACCACTCTTCTTTGTTCTTTCTACATAAAGTACTTCATAGATTCTACAGTTTTACTACCAAGGAAAATGCATATGATCTGTTGTGAGGTCTGCTACAACTACATAAATGTCATGTTTCTATAACTGTAAGCTGTGGCTCACATGTGGCAAGACTGTTTCTATATTCTTGTTGAAAAAGTAGTTTAGGTATTAGATGGACAGACAGACTTGCCACCTCTCCCCCCCCCAGCTTCTTAATGGTACTAGAGATAGCTTGACATTTGGAGGGATTGTATAGTTATCCTTATCCTTTCCTTTATTATTTTGTTTCATTTTACACTAATTGACAAGACTTATGGTGTTTTTGTGCAATCCACATAAAAAAATCTGCCAGCCTTTATCCTGTGGTAGCACAGTATTTCTTGACTGAATCCCTTTGCATAGTTAGGATTAAGCACAGAATAACCTCTCTTCTATATGCTTTAGAAGTAGCTGCAATCATCGAAGGAACAAATAATTGCTTTTCTAACCCTTGCTCTCTTGTAACAGCTTACTAGTTCATATGTGTACAATTGAAGTCACTTTTATAATATAATATAATTAATATAATATAATATATTCACCTTACAACTTTGCAGCCATGCAGGGAGTCTATCACAAAAGGCCAGATTTTCAAAAATCATGTATATCTGACATAGGAATATAGGACTGGAAGGGAACTCTTAGGTCATTGAGTCCAGTCCCCTGTTACTACAGAGACCTCCATCATATGACACTCTACATAAACTAATCAAAATCCATCTTAAAACTAGTTTGTTTTCTTGTTCTTGACCCCACTTTTCCTGTTGGAAGGCTGTTCTAGAACCTTAGTCCTCTGATGGTTAGAAACCTTCTAATGTCCATCCTAAATTTATTCATGGACAGTTTATATTAATTGTTCTTGTGCTAAAATTTTCATTTGGTTTAAACAGCTCTTCTCCCTGCATGGTGTCTGCCCCATTACATTTATAGAGAGCAATCATATAGTCTCTTAGCCTCTGTTTTGTTAGGCTAAACAAGCTAAGGTCTGTTACTCTCCTCTTAAACAATATGTGGACATACCCAAAAATTCTTTTTTAGGTCTCACAGAACCCTGCCATCATTCTATAACATCACAGCTTTCAGAAAAGACTGACAGAATGGGGGCCTGGAATTCACATGAGTCCCGTATTTCTATGTATGTTGCGAAATTTGAAGTTGCATGTTACATTTTGTTGCTGCTGAAGATAGGACAGGGAGGGAGGAAGAGATTGAGATCATATCCACTTTCAAATAAAATATGCTGATATCTTAGCTGTTCCAATGTTGGCAGTCATTTCTGAGACCAAATTCTTTGAGAAAATTCCTTTTAAAAAGACAGCTTCCCTCTACTGAAACTCTCTCATTTTGGGAAATCACACACTACTGTGAGATTTTTTTTTCTTTCACTGTAAAGCAGGAGGCAGAAGCTTCAGAAGACTTGCCCTCCACAAGGAACACTATCTGATTAGTAAGAATTCCTAGAGGTTAAGTCTGGTGACTATAAAGAAAGCAAATACTTCATGCACGGGTAAGTTCTCTAATTGTGTTTGTGTTGAATACATGCCAGATCCCCATGTCAGGATGTCCACAGTCACAGCTCTGATCTGACTCTTCCTTCCTAGGCTATTGCACAATTGTGTTGTGTGCTTGTGGTACGGGAGAAAGTTGGATAGTGGGGTTGTGAAACCTTCCCAGGGAAAGAAGCCATGTTTTATTTTAGTGCTTGGTTTGGATGGGCGCCTGTATGTGATTGAATAACATAAGAAAACATACTGTAGCCCATTCATGGAAACCAAACCTGGCCTTCTGTGTATATATGTGAAATATGAGGTTTAATAGCAAGAGCGAAAAATCTAAATGTCAATGAAAGTGCCTTATTTAGTATAGTAGAAATCTATAAGGAAATCTGTAGTATACTTGTGATAATCACCTGCTTTTTCAGGAGGGACAAAAACTGCAATGGCAGGGGTCACTTGCCTATACGGCTAGGGTGCAGTGACAGAGCTGCTTGGCATACTAGTAGTTAATACACCCCCATGTGGGATCACACCAGTGGTTTGTTGTGACAGACAAGTGGAGAGAAAGTAGTGATCTATCATAAGCCAGTGGTTGTTAGTTTTGGGTTTTATTAATTATTATTATTATTGCTGTTGTTGTTATTTTTCATCAGTGTCCACAGTTGATGGTCAAGGTATAGTCGAGGGACAGACTCCAGAGAAAATAATAAAAAATAATAATGATAATAAGAAAATAAAAAGTTCTTGGGACCCATTCAAAAGTGTCTGGTGGTACAGATTTGGCCTGTGGTCCTCCTATTGACTTCCCCTGTCATAAGTGGTCTGCCCAAAGATACTGGGGCTCTGGAATATAGTGCTGGAACCAGAAGCGAGAGAGAGAAGAACTCCTCCCAAACACTAGTAGTATCAGTAGCCTTAGAAACCACTGATGTGAAAGTTGGGGAGACATTTTGATGACACAATACTAAATACCTTGATGACAGAAGCAGATTGCCTTTGCTATAGAAATTCTGCCATGGTTTTCCCAAAGAGGGGCAAATTGGCCATCAGTGATGTTAGGCATTAGTCAAATTTGTTTTTCCCACTTCTGGAAAGTAGTGAGGGGATGGCATAATTTAAAACCTCCACATTGCTTAAAATGATAACAAACTTGATCTACCCAAAGGGTTTAGATTTAATATTGCAATACTTCATTTTTAGGTGTTCTGCTGTCTGCTGGAATCTACAGCCCTTAGTTAAGTGCTGAGACTTCCTATACAATGCATGTGGAAACCGTTATTCACAAAAGCCAAAAAACTGATCAGGGAGCCATCTAAACCAGTCAATAGAAAATACTGAGAAGAGGCTTAACCTCACCACAGAAGAGAGGGGAGGTGCCTAACCCCACCCCTCAAAGGTAGTTAGGTGTTTTCTCTACATATCAAATTCACAGCTGTAAACCTTCCCTTCGATTTGGGCTCCTCTACCAAGTCAGTCCTTTCTTGCAAATAATCATAATATATACATGACAAGGCAATGCCTTTTTTTTTGTCCAGTAGCCACCTATTAAAACACTCACCCAGAAAGTGGTAGCCCTGTGTTCAAACATCCCTCTGTCTGATATACAGGCAAAATTCTGAACACAGGTCTCCCAGGCCAATTCCCTAATGACTAGATTATTGGTTATTCTGGGTCTGGGTGTGGGAAACCCTAAATTCAAATTCATTCCTCCAACAGGAGAAAGTGAGAGAGATCTCCCTGTCCCACACAGTTGACTAAAATAACTGCTTGTCAAGTGATAAAAAGTTGCTACAGCTAAATAGGAAATTCCTCATTAGTTTGTACAAGGTTCAATTGATAATGATCAGCCCCAACCCAAAAAGCACCCCCACATTTTGGAGTCATAAACAATAAGTCTGGAGGCATCAGAAGTCTCCCAAATAGGCAATATTTGAATGAGCTACAGAATCAAACTTCTGAAAATTCTGTAGGCTTGGCATTGTGACCATATGCTGAGATTCATATAAATGACATTTTAAAAATAATGTTAGTCCAGAAGAGTGCCTGATCCTACGCCCACTCCTGCAGCAGTTAGCAGAAGAGGGTCATCTAAACTGGGAAGTAGCTGGTAAAAAAAGACTTCATGCTTCTGGAACCCATCCTTAGAATGTGAGATATCAATCATTCTGTGGTGAATGGTGAATTCACTCACAATATTGTGGTGAATGGTAAATTGAATGGAGTGGAGGACTTATCTTAGGAGGACTTAATTCTGAAGTCCTCTAACATTATAATATTGGATGATAAATTGAATGTGAGATATTAATCATTCTGTGTTGATGGCATGTATGCCATCCTGTATCATGCAGGAGCTTGAGTACACTCAATGAAGTTGGAATCTTCAGATAATTTTGTGCTAAAATTGAAGACAATTCTGCTGAGCACATTTGAACTTTTGTAAAGGTTTATAACTTGATGAAATTTGGGTGCATTTTTATACGAACAGCAAAAGACTCATCCCACAAAGTTCGAGGCAGATACCTGGCATAGAAAACCTCAGCCCAAAGAATTAAATTCCAGCAATGCTTTAAATAACTGAAAACAGATCTTATAGTCAGAAGTGTTGGGGAATCTTAATAATAGTCAACTCTCCCTGGCCTGCCTATAATATAGGATAATAGACATTTTCATGACAAAGCCATCAAAGTAATAGATATTACTTTGAAAATTAGGGTGTTTTCTTTTTTTTTTTTGTTTGTTTTTTTTGGCGTGAGATATAGCCCATTATATAGATGGCATTTTGGAAGTTTAAAATATCCTTTCTAATGAAGTATGGAAAATGGTTTGGGACATGAATTCCAATTCAAATGAGAAATGCTCCTATGTTAAAGAGTTTTATTACAGAAACAAAACTATTATAGAATATACTCACAATGCTGTCATGGAGGAAGACCAGTCCCATATTCATTAGAAGTAAGAGATTTATCCCCTTCCACCGTAAGCCTTACTTCTAAAAGAGAAACAGACAACTGAGACAGAAATGTCTTATCTTCTAGACTAGAGAATGAGTGGAGATTTTCAAAAGTTACAAATGGAGTTAAGAATGCCACTCATACTGAATTTCAATGGTGGTTAGGCACTAACTTTTTTTTCTTTTTTGAGAGGGCAACGCTCTGAAATTCTATGTGGTTCCAATGTAGTTCAAACAGTTCAATTTAATTCAAATAACTACAGCCACAATTTAAAAGTCAGTTCATTGCCACCACCTAAGAGGGGGAGGGTAAGTTTCAGTGTTGGTCATTCTTCAATTTCCCATAAAGAGATATTTGCAATACCCAGGAATATTGCTAAGTCTTCTTTATAAGAATCACTACCTGCCTTTTCTTTTAGTGCCACGATTTTTAAAAAAGTTATAACAGAACCCTCAATTTTGACCCTCACTGTGGCTGTTTATCCAGATGAAACTATCCAATTTCAACACATTTTTTAAACTTAGAAAACCTGAACCTGGTGCATGAAAAAATTGCTAGAAAGCTAATCATACATTATTATTCCCACCGAGAAAAAAAATCCATTGATTCAATTAAAACAACTAAACTAATTAACTAAGCCAAAATAAAGGAAAACAAACTAAAATGTAAGAAATAATTTAAATGAAACATATGGAACCACACATGCACTGGAATCTTACAATTACCTTTTGTTAAGGGTAATGTTAGCTTTTTTTTAGCTCAGTAACTGTAAAGACACATTGGCAAAACATTCTACAAAAATATGGATCAGCATGAATTATTTATTATCTATCTAAATGCTTAGGAAGTTTTGTAGGGTAAAAAAGAGGCAACCTCTAATTACAAACTAATGCAGAATTCTTTTTAGGATCAGGTCCTAACTCAAAAATAGCACTAGGTCAAAAGAAAGACAAATTTAGTTAATTAAAAAACTAAAAAAAAAATAAAAACTAAAAAAAAAAAAAAAAAAAGCAGCCCTTATTGGAATGCACTTTATATGGTCTTTATTTTATATATATAAGGTAATATGGAAATATTTTTAAATTGATCCCATGCTATTCTTTAAGCTGTAATCAAGAAAGTTTAATCTCAACTTCTACAACCTACAGTCATGATAATGTTTCTTTGCAAACTCAGTATTATTGGTTTGCTTTATATATACCGTACTTGGAATTGCTAAGTGTTGCATATGGATATTTTTCAAGGAAATGCTATGAGTTATGCCAGTTTTGTTTTCATTGATACTACATTTTCTAAAATATTCAGCATTCATTATTCCTGAACAATCCACAGGTGCACACTTGTAAAAAACAAATAGAAAAGTGATTTCTTTTGCTATTATGATTCACTTTATTTAGGAATGCATTATACAGTATTAGTTGTATCAATGATTACTGCATTATAACAAAACTGTAGAGTTGGGTTATTTCATTTTAAATCATTGAGTAAAATAAAAATATCAAAAGTGATCTACAAGTCAAGCTGCATGTAAAATCATCCTAATTCCCTTGATTCATCCATCTTTCTTCCTTTCCCTGAAGGTCATGGTTTTTTTGTAGGACAATGTTTTAACAACACTTGAACAAATCCTTTTTTCCCCCTCTCACTAGTGTGGTTAACTGTCTGGAATTTCAACCACTGGAAATTTTTTCCCCTCAAAAGGATCTCCATTAAGCTTCCAAACAGAGTTACTTCATTCCTGCAGCTGGGTAAATGGGAGACTTTCTAGTGCCTAAGTACTTACTGTATATGTCACCCCCTCAAATGTTTTTTTCCCCCAGCCACAGCTTTAGGAGCAGGTGTTAGCCTTTTGCTTCCTTTCTGTTTCCTCTGTGGGGAATGGGCTGGAAAGAGCCAACTAATTAGAAAATTCTGCAGGGAAATTAATTCTGAGAACAGCTGTGGAATGGCATTTCATTATAATACACACTCTCTGTCTGTCAGCAGGGTTCAGATTGGCTTGACAAGTGGCAGTTCTCCCAGATGTTCTACATTATGTGATGAGACCATAACTGCATCACACATTCTCTTCTTTAGTATACAGGCACTTTTGGTGTTTGAATAGAAGCTAAATAGACTAAACTACTTTTTAGTATGTGGTTAGTTGCTCTTACCTATGGTAAGGCAAGAACATGTTTTTATAAATCACACATATGTTTAATGTTTAGCAACAAAACACACTTTTCTCAACTAGTTTAATTCCATATTTTGTCCTTGCTTACCTGAAGTACTGAATCACAGATGGGAAGAATTAAAAAAAGACAGAAACATTAAAAAAAAAAACAAATGGAGCCAGCTCAGAGTTAGGCATTCACAATTGTATATGTAATGTGTGCCAATGCACAATATGCACAAGCAAATGGTTACTTAAACAACTAGACGAGGATTATGTGCACACACAAATAACTCAAATCTTCATGCATTGGGTAATTACATATATATCTAGTTCTGATAGGTTGCAGAACCTGAAGTTGTGGGTCTTTCAATAGGGAAGAGGCCACAAGTGCGCTATATATGCACTACCATCTTTGGAGAGGGGCAAGCAGGGTGACCACTCCACGCCCCATGGTGCAGCAGGCCCATGCACCACTGGCCCCCCACTACTGCACTGCCTACTCCTCCTGCCCTGTTGCCTTCAGCAAAAAGGAGCGGGAGTGCAGAGCCCACCCTCTGGGCCAGCCCACCCCACCCCACCCCCCAGCATGGGGTGTAGGGCAGGAGTGGTGGCCCTTATAGGCCAATTGGCCATGGGCCATGCTCCCTCCCCTCCCCCCCAGCCACCCCAGCGATGGCCCTGTATGTATGTCACATCAGCTCCTTATACATCAGAATTCAGTATGTGGAGACAAATAAGGAAGAAGCTGTTGGTGTATGCCCCTTATTCAGCATAAAGTCTCTTTTCTGTAATTTGTGATCCAAGCAGCATTAGTAACATACTCTGTAACTTTCCTATCTTCAAAGCGTCTGACGAAGTGGGATTTTCTCCCACGAAAGCTCATGTGGTTAATAAATCTGTTAGTCTTTAAAAGTGCCACAAGACTCTGTTGTCTTTCTACAATAGACTAACACGGCTACCCCTTTGGAATTATACTACAGGCTGTTCACCATATTCTCTCAAATTGTTAAATACCTCAGTTTCCTTCACCTCAGTAATACAATTTCTTCATCTAAATCATAGATAAATCTTCATTTTCAGGTCTTCTTTCAGATAATAAACCTGATAGGAGCATGACATTCACTATATTTAAATCCAGAGGAACTATGCCAATTTCCACAAGTTAAAGACCTTGCCCTATGTTTTTCTTTTTCATAAATCTGTACTCTACTGATATTTTTGTTGTTTTCTTGGTCCCATAATCTTTGAATGGGATGATCTCCCCCACACTACTTTAGACTACTGTCTATTCTTGTTCTCTAATCCAGGATTTAATTTAAATGACAGATTAAAATTAAGAATTTTGTTTAAAATAGTTCACACACTTCCTGTAATATTATGTATATTCTTGAGATAAATCCCCACCTGGGGAAGTTATTTACAAGAATGGTTTCCAAAAGGCAAAAAGGAAACATTTCCATCTTCATGTGGTCCCAAAGATTATTTTAAATAACATCTGTCTTGATAAAATTACATTATATTTTCAATTGGGAGATTAACATTACTTTTTAAATTTTACCTGAATTAATTCTGCAGAATTTAACAATGGACATGGTTTGAATGAATACACCATTAACATTCCTACTTGAAATTCTACATGCCCAGTAAGGAAAACACCCATGAGATATTTCATTTACTATAATATTTAAAAAATTTTCCTTAAATTCTCAAAAATGTTAATATTACTGGGTTATCTGAAGTCCCTCCTGGTTGTTGTATTCAATTACAGCCCAGATATGAAGTAAAGGATAAGGAAGTAGTGGGAAAGACTTAAGACTCTACTGCTATGCAAATTCATTCATATCCATTCTCAGTCAGCTACAGTCAGTTGACAGCTTTTGCTAGAAGAGTTGTTCAAAAGTACAAGAAGGTCAGAGCTAGATTGCCATAGTCTTAAACAGTTATACAAGAAATGGGAAGCACAGACAGAGTTTTCCCCTTTGTGTGGTGGTGAAGAGACTGGGCACTATATCAATTTTTGTGCCCCAAGAATGTGAATACTTCCCTAGATTCTACTGCTTGCCTCAGATGTACTGTTCTCAAAGGACAAGTATAGGGTTTGTGTAGAATGGATCTATGGTCCTATGTGGAAAAGAAGAACAAAAATGCACACTTCCAAGGAGACTGTTGGTGGCCCTATTCCTTTTCACTCCTGGAGGAACTGTGCATGGATCTTGCACACTCCTGCTGCAATGCACCAACCAAAAGCTGTGTCTTAAAGTCATATATTGGAACTTACATTTGGAAATCATAGAATCTTAGGGCTGGAAGGGACCTCATGAGATCATCTAGTTCAACACCCTGCTAAAAGCAGGACCACTTCCACTAAATCATCCCAGCCAGGGTTTTGTCTAACTGGACTTTAAATATCTCTAAAGATGGAAATTCCACCACCTCCCTAGGTAACCCATTCCAATGCTTCACCACTCTCCTAGTGAGAAAGATTTTCCTAATATCCAATCTCGACCTCCCCAGCTGTAACTTGAAACCATTGCTCCTTGTTCTGTCCTCTGTTACCACTGAAAACAGTCTAGCTCCCTCCTCTTTGGAGCACCCCTTCAAGTAGTTGAAGGTTGCTATCAAATCCCCCCTCAGTCTTCTCTTCTGCAGACTAAATAAGCCTAGTTCCTTCAGTCTCTCCTTGTAAGTCATGTGTCCCAGCCCCCTAATCGTTTTCATTGCCCCCTGCTGGACTCTTTCTAATTTGTCCACATCCTTTCTGTAGTGGGGAGCCCAAAACTGGACACAGTATTCCAGATGCGATTTCACCAGTGCTGAATAGAGGGGAATAATCACATCTCTCGATGTGCTGGCAACACTCCTACATCCTTCTGACCCGAGCGGCCGAATGATCATGAAATATTTCAATTTACCTTCACTCTGAAATATTTAGTACATTCCATCAGTCTTATCCATGGCTTTAAGAACAGTTATGTAAGGAGTAAGGAGGCACAATAAATAGGGCATATGTTCTTCTTGACCCAGGATATCCATTCTAGAAGTGAGATTAGCAGATGTAAACAACTTGCCTGGCCTCCCTCCATAATATAGTCTTGAACAGCGGCAACAAAACCTTCTGAGAGATTAAGTAGAAATATTAGTCTCAAATAGGATGGGCTTGATTTCTAGTCAGAAAGATGGCAAACAGATTCCTGTCTGCTTTGCACATGCCAATGGTGTACCAAGAGGGTCAGGGTTGGTGATGACATGCTCCCAGGTGACAGTGGTGAGCTGCTTCTGCACTGCCTGACAGTCTCTGCTCTGGCTTCCTGGACTGAACAATTGTGGAAGAGAGGTGGCAGGGGATAAGTGGTGACCTGGATTTCCTAGAACCGGCTGCCTGGGAGTGGGAGGAGGCTGCCCCCCAAGCTTCCCACTGCAGGGGCTGAGACTGAAAAGCTGCCTCCAGCCCTGAAGGACTCAGGGAGGGCAAGACTGGGGGCCGCAACCCCTCCCTCCAGCCTCCTACAGCTGCACATGGCGGACCCCATCCCAGCCACAGCTAGGGCTTTCAAGTTCCCTGACCTACCTGGGTTCAATGAGAGATTCACTCAGTTTTGCAATGTGGTATGTAAAGAAGGGAGGGAGCCAGGGGGACCCCTGGGGTGGGAGGGTCAGGTGGATCAGGGCTGAAGCTGAAAAAGCTTCCACCAATCCTGAAGAAGCCGTGGAGGAGGGGCAGTGCTGGGGTTGTGACCACTCCAACCCCTGCCCCCCATTTCTAGTTGCTCTGCTACTACTTGTGGCATACAGTGGGAATGGCCACTGCTTCCCAGCAGGGAAGAGAGATGACAGCAGCACAGCCTCCTTTTCTCCAAACTCCCCAGTCCTCTATTACAGCCTCCTGCGCGCCTCCCACAGGGCCTGCAAAGCTCACCTGCCTGAGCAGCGAGCACTCAGCACGAGCATTGTGAATGTTTCAGTGTGAGCGTGGAGCCAGCACCCTCCTGACTCCTCCCACCCACCACGATTCCCAAAAGAACTGCCCTCCTCCCACAAAGCCAGAGACTCATCATGTGCCCTCTCTAGGGGATCAGTCTCCTCTTTAGCAAGGCCAGGTTGATGATTTCTAATGAAGCAGGCTGTGGAAAAGACTAGAAAAAGCTACAATTCTGAAATTCTGCTTTGCAAGTAAAACATTTCAAAGAGTTCTGATTATTTGATCACCACAATGTTCTGAGAGCTAATATTTCATACTGCCTCATACAGTTAAACAAAATCAGTAGAAAATTAAAATTTCCATTCACTGCTAGAAACTTTGGTCATTCTGTGATAAAGCAAAATACCATAAGCGTATTGTTATGTCTTATATTGAAAATTAATATACTTTGAGAGCTTGACTATCTTGAAGTCTGAGAAAAACATTTCCTCCTGCTGAAAAAATTAAAAACATGTATTAATTTATCAGATGAAAACTGCTAAGAAATATTTTGAGATTGATACCTAACTATCCTAAACTAATTCTGTCATCCAGTATGCTCCTGAGACATGTATGGTATATCACAATATCCTGGTTTTGCTAATACAGGAGAAAAAATAGCATTCCATAGAAAACAGGATAAAATGGTGGAATATTGGAGTATGTCTTCTAATTAAAAAATAGTACTGTCTATCTCTTTACATCCTCAAATTTTCCTTTGTCAAAGGAAGATAAATTCCAAGCAGCATCAGTACAGGACATTATTTGCTTTATACACATTATAAAGTATAATATACAGTTGAAGCTATATATAAATATAGAGTGTGGGTGCATTTAGAAATAGCAAGATTAACTGGTGGTCCACAACAACTCAAAGAGCTGATGAGTCAAACAAGTTAATTTTTAAAATATGTACCTCATAAACATACTTATGAGTGTGTACAGCCTTACGTAACTCACTCCCTATTCCCCCCAGTTGCTTTCATGGGATCTGTGGAACATTCTTTTAAGGAAATTCCTATATGCCTCTGGTCTAAATGAGATAGCAATGTGCCTTTTACAGGGACGTCATGCATGCAGCCCTGTTCTAAATATTTACATGGTCCATATGTAAACTATAATTTAAATGAAGCAATTTTTAATTTATCTTTTTAATTACAATTTCAAATGAATTATTTATTGAATACATTTTAATACATAATTTAAAACCTAATTAAATACTTTGTTGTTCTTTTTCTCAATAGCATGTTAGAATAAACATTAACCAAAATATGCAATATTACACACAAAGAAGAAAACTATTTATGCTAGAATAGCTATTGCAAAAGTGAATTTTTTCACCAACTTCCATACTTCAGTATCTATTTCTTCTATACTGAAACAAAGAAATAACTAGTGTCAGTTATTCTTAACTATTGGTAACAATTGATTTAAGTAGAGACAGATGTACATAATCCATAACCTGTTATTCACGCAGTGCATTCTGAATTTTGTACGAAAGCAGAATTTCTTTTATTTAGGATTTGTCTCACCACAAAGGTTGCACCATTTTAACTGTACAAATTTAGTCAAAGTAGGCCAAACTCTTAATGTGAATGTAGTTATGCTGACATAAATGAATTTTTACTGGTATACTTTATTCCCACATGGGAAGGTGAGCAACCTGTACTGCTATAATTGCAGCTATACAGCAGGAACTGGTTAAAGGGGAGATTACGAAAGGTCATACTGAAAGGTGAACTGTCAGGCTGGAGGGAGGTAATTAGTGGAGTTCCTCAGGGATCAGTCCTGGGACCAATCTTATTTAACCTTTTTATTACTGACCTTGGCACAAAATGTGGGAGTGTGCTAATAAAGATTGTGGATGACACCAAGTTGGGAGGTATTGCCAATACAGAGAAGGATTGTGATATCATACAGGAAGATCTGGGTGACCTTGCAAACTGGAGTAATAGAAAGAGGAGGAAATTTAATAGTGGAAAGTTCAAGGTCATGGATTTAGGGACTAAAACAAGAACTTTTCCTATAAGCTAGGGATGCATCAGTTGGAAGTGACAGAGGAGGAGAAGGACACAGGGGTATTAATTGATCACAGGATGACTATTAGCTGTCAATGTGATGTGGCTGTGAAAAAAAGCTAATGTGGTCCTGGACTCATCAGGCGAGGTATTTCCAGTAGAGATAGGGAGGTGTTACTACAGTTGTACAAAGTACTGGAATACTGTGTGCAATTCTAATTCCCCATGTTTAAGAAAGATGAATTCAAACTGGAACAGGTGCAGAGAAGGACTACTAGGATGATCCAAGGAATGGAAAACCTGCTTTATGAAAGGAGACTCAAAGAACTTGATTTATTTAGCTTAACCAAAAGAGGTTGAGAGGAGATATGATTGCTCTGTATAAATATGTCAGAGGGATAAATGCCAGGGAGGGAGAGGAATTATTTAAGTTCTGTGCCAATGTGGACACAAGAACTAGTGGATGTAAACTGGCCATCAGGAAGTTTAGACTTGAAATTAGATGCAGGTTTCTATCCATTGGAGGAGTGAAGTTCTGGAATAGCCTTCCAAAAGGAGCAATGGGGGCAAAAAACCTAACTGGTTTCAAAACTGAACTTGATAAATTCATGGATGAGATAGTATAATGGCAAAACCTAGTTTGGCAATTGACTGATCCTTGGCTCCTGGTAGTAGATATGCCTATGAGATGATTGATGGGATGGCTTCCGAGTTATTACAGAGAATTCTTTCTTGGGTGTCTGACTGATAAATCTTGCCCACATGATCAAGGTTTAACTGATTGCCATATTGGTGTGGAGAAGGAATTTTCCACAGGAGCATCGCTGGGCTTGGGCACAGGCCTGAAATGTGCTAGAGAGTGCCCCGAGCTGCACTTGGGTGCTGGGTCTGGTGGGGCCTTCTTAAATCTTCTGCCCTGCTGAGCTTCCAGGCACATGACCCAGGGCAAAAAATGTAAATGCTGCAGTTCAGCATCTACTGGCTCCCCCTGCTCCAGCAAAGGTAAGTGCTCTGCTGGGGGGGGGGGGGGGCGACGACAACAGGAGGCTCAGGAACTGGGCATGGATTGGGGAGGAAGAGGAAAGGGCTCAGGGCTTGGGTGCATGGGGGCATGGAAGGTATGCGGGGCTAAGTGGATGGCCTGCCAGGAGCTAGCCCCTCAGGGTTGGGTGGGGAGTACGTGGGGCCCTGGAGAGCTTGCCAGGAGCAGCATCAGACCCGGTGCAGGGCGGGGGAGCCCCAGGGAGTCCACCAGGAGCAGCACTGGACCCTGGGGAGCCTGAAGCAGCACCAGGCTGGGTGTGGAGAAACCCGGTGCCACACCTGAGGGTTGAGGGCCTGTGCCCCGAATTATTTTTTTCAGGAGCAACACTCCTGATTTTCTCCCAGGGCAGATTGGCAAAGGCTCTATAGGTTTTTCACCTTCCTCTGTAGCATGGGGCATGACTCAATTGCTGATGGATTTTCTGTACCATGATTTGAGGACTTTAATAACTTACTCATAGGTTAGAAGCTATTGGAGGAGGAGATGGGTGAGGTTCTGTGGCCTGAAATGTGCAGGAGGTCAAATTCGATTAGGGTGGGCAAAATACAGTCCGTGGACTGGATCCAGCTGACCAGAGATCACTGTCCAGCCCACCGCCCCCAGCCCGCTCCCCTCAGCTGGCGCTGCACTGCTCGGTGCTGGGGCTGTGTCGCCCTCCTTGATCCTCCCCTAGCCTGCTACACCACCCCTCTCCACCCTTCCCCGGTTGGCGCAGCACAGCGCCACTCCGGGGCTCGGGCTGCACCAGCCCCTTCTGCCTGCCCTCCCACTGGTGCCCATACTGCTATTGGGCTGGGGCCAGGGTTTTGCTGCTCCCTTCTGCCCCAAACGCTGCACCATACTGCTTTGGGACTGGAACTATGGCTGGAGCTGACGCTGCACCGTCCCCTCCGTGCTCTTCTTTCCCCTCTCTCCCTCCCCCCCCCCCCGGCACTGTGCAGCCTTGGCCCCCTTCTTCCCCCTGACTAGCTCTGTACACCCCCCCACCAGCTATTCATGCCCTCCCCCATGCTCCTGGTCCCCCACCAGCTCTCCACCCCCCAACCCCCGGCCCCTGTGTGGGTCTCAACCCCCCCGTCCCTCCAGCCCACCTGTGAATTTTATTGCCCGCCACTGGATTAGATGATCATAATGGTCCCTTCTGACCTCAGAGTCTATGAAGTTGTACTCTGTAACTATATTGGTAAACAACACACAAACTAAAACATCATCACTAGCTGACATAGTTACACTGATACAAAAACTATGGATAGACCAGGACCCATGACAGTCACTGAACAGTAAGGCCAGGTTTTCACTTAGGCTATGTCTACACTTGTAATTTTAAGTCGACTTTAACTAAGTCAGGTTTCTCCCTGGGCCCATTGTACTTGGGAGCCTCTACAACCATTGTGTCCTTAATGTTAAGGAAGCTCCCAACTACAATGGGCCCATGGAGAAATCTGATGAGCCATTAAGGAGACAATGGTTGTAGACAGCCTCCTGTCTGGGGCGTTTTCACAGAATCACACAAGTTAAAGTATAGATATAACACCAAATTCCTAACTTCTAATACAAATACAATTCCTAGACATAAACTATATAATCATTCCCAGCAAATTACTACCTTTCTATTGATACCAAACATGACATAGTTTCTACGGATTAAAACATTTATGAGATATCCATCGAAAATAATATCATAAAAGCTTCCCTAAATCCAGACAGCGTCATACAGAGCTCTGCCCTGCCCTTTGGGGGGCATGCCAGGCTCCCCCTGTGCCCCCCCCCCCCGGCAGGGAGGGCATTGGTGTAGTCCTGGGGTAGCCCTAAGTTGACTTAGGGCTACCCCACATCTACATTGGCTTAATTCGACTTTAAAAAGTCAAATTAAGCCTTAAGTCTAATTAAATCTAAGTTTAATAAAGTCGACTTAATTTTCCTTAACTCAACTTTATTTTCCTTAAGTCGACTTAAGCAAGCTGCTTAAGTCGACTTAAGAAAACTGTAGTGTAGACGCAGGGTAAATTAAGTCGACTTAAGCAAGTTTAAGTCGACTTAATTTACAAGTGTAGATGCAGCCTTAGAGTGGGTAGCTTTATTATGGTATATATGAACAGTAGGTATTCTGAAAGCTTGGAATGTCCCCTCCAATCTGGCTCATCCAGATATTTTTCTCCCATATTCAAATCCCTCTGTATAATTTCTCCTCTATGCTAATTAAAATATTTTATTGCCATAGCCACTGCCTCTCCTCCCTCATCATTCCCACTGCTCATATTATTGTTATGTTCACTACACTAGCCCCTAAGAGCCATTTAAGACTGTACCCCATTAGCTGTCCCTGCCATAGTGCCCTTTTATTGCATCCTCTGTTAAATTAGATTTGCCTTTGATGAGAAAATGAACTTTTACTGCATGTACAATCAACCAATCTAATTGTACACTGAAGACACAATGATAAAAATTAGAACTGGTCAAAAATCAGAATTTCCATTTTGCAGGAAATTCTTATCTATCTATCTATCTATCTATCTATCTATCTATCTATCTATCTATCTATCTATC
>ML685791.1:14255210-14290823 GCA_007922175.1 Pelusios castaneus
ATCTATCTATCTATCTATCTATCTATCTATCTATCTATCTATCTATCCCTTCTTTTGTCCTGTACTGAAATGAAAAAAAAATAAAAATCAAAAGATCATTCCCACCTCAGACAAATTGGAGAACTCTGATAATGAAACATATCTTTTTCACCTTGGTTCAACATGCATTGTCCTGGGGCGCCAGAGTGCCTCACAGATATAGTAGCTTGGATGCCTCATGCTCCCATTCTCCTCTATTGGCTGGACTATATCTCCTATAATACATCGCAGTCATGAGACTGTAATATATTAGAGTACTTCAAGGGATAAGATGCCTGGTGCATCTTGAGGGACATAATCCAGTCTACTTGTGCAATGACTACCAGCATTTCACCCTAATAAACATTAATTTTATTTATTTTTATTTTGTAGTTCATAGTCTCTCTCTCTTTATGCGCAGTGATTATGTTGTCTCTCTTTACATACATATAGAAAGAGAGACTATATTCTCTCTCTCTCTCTCTGTATATATATATATATATATACAGAGAGAGAGAGAGAGAGAGAGAAATACTATATTCTCTCTCTTTCCCTCTCTCTTTCTCTATAAAGAGAAAAGGAGAATTACTAGCATAATGGTCCCATGCTTATATGTTTGAAAAAAGCAAGGTTAGCCCCTATTTGGGAAGCTGTGCAAAGTAAGCAAAACATTCTGCATCTGCAGAATAATTTGAATAGAATAACTGAGAAGTGATGGACTAATTACCAACAGTGACATAAATGAGGCTGCAAAATTTGTTGTTGCAATTAAAGGTGGAAAATCATATAAATACCTTATTATCTAATGAGAAAATCTTCCTGAAGGATAATGTAAAAGTACCTATACAATATACACTTCTACACTATGTATAATCAGCCACATATGAAAACAGACAGAGTAGAGCCTGTCAGCAAGGGCTTGTTGTGTCTGTGTCAATAGGCAGTATAGTTGTGACTGAATGAAGAAATAACTGCTAACCCATATATACACACGCACACCCTATTAAGACATAATTCTCTGTGTGTGTCTGTTGATGGTGGTGTAGCTTGGCTCTTGTTTAGAACTGGTTTAAGATTATAGTGTGAGCAAACAAAGGATGTTCTTGGAATACTGTCAGAAAAATTTTCAATGAGAATTCCAGAAAAGTCAAGATGTTAAGCAGATGTATTTTCTTCCCAACCTAAACCACTGGGAGCTTCAGGTTAAGTTTGAATTGGCAGAAAATCTGTTTTATGCAGTTTAATACTTTTAGACCAAGTATAACAAAACCATAACATTCAGCTCTACCAATGGTGCTTACTCTGGAAATCACTTGGAAGGTAATCTGCAACCGAATACTCATAGGAAACATGGACTGCTCACTGAATTCACTTAATCATATCATTTCAGCATTAACTTCTTATTTATGTTAAATAAAGTAACATTCCTGAGATAATCTTTAAGAACACATCTCCAGATCCACCCCTCTTCCACGTAAACAGCCACAGGAGGAGCACTAATAGTATAAACAGAGAATGAAAAAGACTGCAAGGTTCCTCTCCTGTGGATAAACACATTTTGCAAGAAACCATTCAAAATGAAGTGGCCAATTAACACCTTTACAATGACAGGCCAAGGGAGAGTTAGTGCATTGTGTAATGAGACATAAAACTAGAGTCTCTATTCAGTTCACAATTTTTTCACATCTAACTAGTACAGTTAATGAATTTAAGCTCCTAGGCTTGAAGGTGTTGTGCAGGCTCCCTCTAAGAACTAAGAGGTCAGATTTGGATGGCTTTGAATGGCTTCTTGCAACATGCTCCTTAAGCATAACAATCTCTTCTACCTTGCATTTAGCTTGTGACACTGATTATCTTTTCCAGATCTGAAGAAGAGCTGGATGGAACTTGAAAACTTGTCTCTTTCACCCACAGAAGTTGGTTCAGTAAAAGCTATTACCTCACCCACCTTGTCTCTATTCATAGAGAGAGAACAAGATGACCCTATTTCAACACTTTGCTTTGCATATACGACCTATATAGAAAAGTGCTACATAAAGATGCAATTTATTAAATAATGTTATGCTGTATTCTTTATAGAGAAATATCTTTTTTTTTGCTTATATTTTCGTTCTACAATGAAATTTACTACAGTTCCAGCAGAGTCAGTCTCATAATGCATTGTAGTAAATTATTTCATGATTCAGTTTTTAAATTAGATTATTAAAGACAGAATGAATCCCTACAATGTTAGTGACACTAGATTTCCACTTCCAATATTTAGGGATAAAAACATGTCAAATTTTATTTATATAGCTCAACAGGACATGAATAATGCAAACCTGCTTAATATATGCAACTTGATACATCATTATAAAATGATCCATTAACCAGATGACTGACAAAAAACATGGATGTAAGAAAAAATAAAATTTAAAGAAGGTCAGGCCAATATAATTCACGTCTCTTAATTATATCCAAATGGTGGTCTAACTAAAGATGTTAACAATTAAAAATAGTAATAAAACTCTACAAAGAATAAAATTTACTGGCAGATTTTATCCCACTAGTGTTGTGTTGACATGATTCCATAACCTCTTCCCTTCAATAAATGTCAGCTATTTGGTTTTATATTTGAATTTCTCAAACGTCCTAGCCATGAAAACATAGAAGCATGAGAAGGAATTGCCAGAGATATGTCACTTTTTATACATGTCACTGGTGCTAAGATATAGCACTGGTGCTAAGAGTGGCTAGAGAGATTGAAAGTGTGGAGAAGACATTCTAGGGAGATGGTGGAGATTTGCCTAGAATATAGTTTTTTGTCAAAGTTAATTTTTTTTAAAAAAGGCATTGGAATAAACAATAGCCAAACCATGGTCAGTTCTGTGGAAGAACAAAAATGAATTTTTTGTAGTAAATGCTTTATTAAAAAAGTACTTTCTGTGAAAGCCAGTAATGGAAGGGGATGTTTACTGACAACATATATTTTAAAATATAAAAAGATGCAGGACCAGATTCTCTGGACACAGCTGAAAACCGCAAAGACTCTCTCCAACTCTAGGGCCAATTCTTGCCCCCAGCTACTCTAAAGAGACAGGCTAGCAATGGCCTTCAAAGATGGATCCATCAGCCAAGGATTGTTTGAGCCAAAAAGACAACAGCAGATGGGAGAAACGTGGCATAGGAGCTCTAAGCCAGATCTACTCCTTTGGCGGATGATCGTACATCAGTGGCTCCACAGCTAGGGACATCTTGGTCCTTTCCAACCCGTTTGCCAGAGTGACAGGGATCACAGCTCAGTATCTCTTTCTCTAAGTATACTGCGCTGGATTCATGTTTACAGAAAAGACAATCCATAAACATTCTGAATGATCAGAGAGATCAGAGAAAGTTGTTGTTGTTTAAGGGCCCATTCCATCTTCCACTGAGATAAATGGAAAGACCCCCAACAACTTCATTGGAAATTGGTCTGAACATCAAAGGAAGTTGTAAACAATGCCATTAGAAGTTCTTGAAAGCTGAATGGCAGGTCCATTTTATTAATTTACTTCCCTGTATTCACACTGTGTCCCCCGTCACTTTTGTATTTAGGAACAGCGTAAACTGAAGCAGCTAAATGAATAGCTTGTTTCATGTGTGTGTGTTCAAAAACATTTCTAGATTAAGAATTTTGTGTTTACACTGGGATAAATATATGGTTGGTATAGGACACAGATAATTAAATTCCCTTACTTTTACGGATTCCTGTGTTAAACCCACAATTTTTACCATGCCTCTAATTTACTATCACTGTGTTTAAAGGAGTGAACAAAAGGTTGTTAATGTGTTGTGTATGTTATTCCTTTGGCTTCTGTTTATTGAATAATAAGACTATTTACTTAGGCTGGAAATCTTTTCCCCCAGGATTAATTTATTTCTATCCCTTGGCCAATCCACTTTAAAATTTTAATGTATAATGAAGAGTCTAAATGAGAAGTTTATTCAATCTAATCTAACTAATCACTTTGATTTGCTAAGCATTAATATCATTGACCTACAGTATATCACTATTTTCAACATTTATAAAATCCCCCCAAATGGGAATTTTGTGGCTGCATTAGAAATAGATGACACATTAGGGACATAGAAAAGTCTTCATGGGGGCTTTCAATAGATAGATAGATAGATAGATAGATAGATAGATAGAATCAAGGCATTGTGGATCTGATCAAAAGCTCATTGAAGCCAATAGGAGTTTTTCCACAGTGTGTTTCAGATCAGACCCAATTTTGTGGAATAGTCATCCAGTTTTGTCCCACTCCACTCCATTGATGTAAAATAGTAACACTCACACTGACTATAAGGGAACCAGGATGGGCTTTATGGTTATATCTAGCCATTAAAGAACCAATACAAAACAATCAATCACTGGGAGTTTTTTCACGTGGTTAGTTTTATTTAGTGCTTTCATCTCGAGCTCTTTTTTGTGCATCTTTCTTTTGATAAGCTCAAAGACGTGTACTAATATTAATTGACTAACCTTCACATCTACCTATTTTAAACAGGGAAAAATGGAGGACCATGCAGATAATTGTTCAAATTCATCCTTGGTATAACTCCATCAAACTAGGTGGGATCAAGACTGAAAATAGTCTTAGGTGTCTTACTCCCTTAGTCAAGGTTAGTGGAAGCAGCAATAAAAGAATCTAGTAACTCTGACTCCCAGCCTTACACTATAACAATATTCTCAAAGGCTGTGTCAGTTGTAGTAAGCAGACTCAAGGATAGCCAGATACCAAACCCATTTAGTGATCACAGTGTTATAGGTTGTCTCTGAAAGTCATAGTCTAAATTACCCTTGAATTGAGTCTATTTAAAATTATGTACATTTTTATAAGATATATTTTTAGAAAACTTAACTTGAGTAGCACAGAAATTCATCCCAGACAAGGATTTAGACTGGGTTTATGTTAGCATATAATTTGTAAAAGTTGTAATAAACATGCCTTGCTGAGATTGGCAAAATTTATAGAAAGGAAAACACCATGACTAATTTTGAGCTACTTGCTTATATGCACAAAAGGGATAGTGCTCGGCAAAGATTCAAACCTCAGGTTTGTTATGTGATCTTCAAAACTGCATGGAATTGAGGAATAGTTATATAACTAAGACCAGAATTTCCAAGAGTAACCTTTTTTCATGAACTATATTTTGATTAAAGATTTTGGCCTCCAATATAAATATTAACCAGCAGCCTGATGATGGGATCATGAAATACATCCACAGTTTTTCATTCAGATATGAGGAAATATATAATGCATAAATCAAGAATTTGGGCCTGAGTTGGCATTCCTTGTACATTTCAAACACATTTTGAAGTAGATGGAACTTGAGGGTGTACAAGAAGTGCAAAACTAGATTCTTAATATAAACATATAGTGAATAAATATATAAACAGGGTAAACAGAAGAGAAAAATAACAGCATGCACTATGGTGTCCAGTCTTAAATTACCCTGCCCATTTTTATATTTCCTCAGAATAATAGGACTTCAATTATTTTCCAGTATTTTTCAAATAATTGTAAGATAGACTTTTAATTTATGTGACTAACAATGAGGAAACCAGGATTGTGATCTTTGTTCAGCGGCATTTGGAAATCACTCTTGCATGCAGGTGATGAAAGGAAACCAGTCAAGAACATAATCAGCAAGTTTGTCCTTAGAAACATGGTTAGTTTTTTCAAGGTCATTCTTTTGCACACACAAACCTGCTTCTCTGAGCTCTACTGTGTTTCCAACTCTTTCCGTGCAATTCAGAAATAGTAAAATAAAGGTTATTAGCTGCTTTGGAAAAATTATTTGTAAGTAAATTTTAGGGCCCATGATGTTATTGGAGCTGTGCAAAATTCTGCATTGTTTATTATTTATTGTTTGTTAGTAACACCAAAATGTCTCATGGATGTGCATCCCCGTTTTGCTAGGGGCTATATGAACTGAACAAAACTCTGTGTCCCCAAAGATCTCACAATCTAAATAATCAGACTATATGATTCCTCTTCCTCTTATCACAACCTAAAACTTGACAACCTATTACTTAATTCAAAGGGAAACTTTTTCTTAAAAAAGGTAATTTTAGACACAGTTGAATTATTTGGAAAAATATATTGAATTAAGTGATATATTTAAATGTAATAAATAAATATTGACCTGCTAATAACTGATAAGAGATCTTGCCTTCCTATCTGTTTGTTAATTGCCACATAAATCTATGCTGCTTACTGAGCAGAAGCAAATGACCAAACTTCAATTTTATGCAGGAGAAGAAGTCAATAGGACTGCTAACGCTTCACAGGAAAAAAAATGCAATTAGATCAGGGAAAATATTTGTAGATGTATAGATGATCATGCAAATCAAGTGAATGGATTCATAAGGAGAGGACTCAACACTTCACAAACATTCAGATAAATTAGTTTTTGTTCACTCCCATGTTCAGGGAAAACTCATAGGCTGTATCTACACTTGTAAAGTTAAGTCAACCATATTAAGTCGACTTAACAGAGTGGCTACATTTTAAGTCGACTTAAGTCGACCTTGTTAAGTCAACTTAACAGTAGACATAGCCGTCCACACTGGCTTTAAGTCGACTTAATGCTTAAGTTGACCTTCAGAGGTGATGTTATTAAGTTGACTTAAGCTGTTATTAAGTTGACTTAAGGAAGCGCTTAAGTCGACTTAATAAAAGCCCAGAGTGGATGCGGCTTTGTGTAGGTCAACTTAAGCGCCTTTAAGTCGACCTAAGTTGCCAGTGTAGATGCACCAATATTGTACAACTAAGTGTGTTCAATTGTGAGCACACATGCTTTCATTTGGAAACACATATGAATGGACTCATTCCCAAATCTCTTGAAGTCCAGTGCCCTTACCACTAAGCCATTCTGTCTCCTGTAGGAAACAAACTTGTAAAAATCCCAATTTGGAAACAGAATAAAGAACTTAATTTTTTTCACTGTGAATAGCTTCAACTGCTCTAATTGTAATGCTCCTAGAACGAAATTTGCTGTCTGACCAATATTTTCCAGACAAGTGTAGGACATGTTGCTTTATTTAAGAAAAAACTCCTGGGACTCATGGTTTGGATCCAAGTTTGTTATAATGATCTACTTATATCATTGCACAACATTTAACTGGCAAATAAATTTGGCCTTGGTCTCAAAAGAACTCTTGGAAACAAATATTAGTCACACCACAGTGCAAATCTAATGATACCAAGAATATGGAAAATTACCCATCTTGGTAAATTCTCACATAATTAGTATAGTTCAGTAATGTGGGGTAGTGCCTAAATATCTTTGAATTAAGGGAGCTATTGAAGTTCAAATTATTTTTTTAAAATATGATCTTCATCCAAGAAGTTACAACACTTATTCCTGTGTTTCATCCTCAGCAATTAACAAACTAGCATCAGACCTGGCACTTCAATTCACAAATGATGGTCAGACTGTAAATTCCTTAAGACAGGAACTGTGTTTTACTAATTTTCTTATGAATCATAGTACAATGGGTCCCAAATCTTATCTGAGACATGTAAGTACTACCCTAATACCAATAAAAATCACTAAACCACCATTCACCATGTGTCTCATCTGGGAGGTCTAAACATAACTGACTGTCTGAATTTAACTTAACTTGATTATCAAAGCTTGAGGCTTCCAGAAAATTTGCTGTTTGTTCATAAATACTTGTTAGCAGTACTGAGGTTTACAGCTACTCCACAAGGGGTGATTTTTAAATATGAAAAGATCTGAGATGGGGAGCGGAAAAGCAACTCGTTTACATATTGGGGGAAAAAAGAAAAGAAAAGAAACTCAAATCCTGTTTACTCTAGTTGTTGTAACCCAGTTTATGGACCCACAGTTCTGCTCCATTTAAAACCATATAACCCAGGGATTCTCATTAAAATTCCTAATTTAAAAAAAAAATTGTTTATGGAAAGCATTTCTGGTTTTCTATTGAAAAGACAGCCAGGGTAAAAGAATATCACAGGCATTGCTAGTCAGCTCCTGCCTCAGTGTGCAGAGTACACTTTGTACCAATGATGGATCCTGCTGATTTCCTTCCAACAGCTGATTGGATATTAAAACGTTGGCTCTAATCATAGTTTCTGCTTCACATTTTAAAAACGATTATTTTATAAACGAAGGGAAACTAAGCTGCCAAGATTCAGTGTTTGCCCTTTGAGAGACTGGATGCCTGGTAGTGACCCTGTTCACTTCCTCTCTCTCCACACTCTTCTCCTCCCACTTAGATGCAACAAAACTGTTGCAGGCTTTGTTTACATCTCAAGCCACAAACCAGGTTAGCTTCTGATTTCATTGTGGGGCTTTATTTTTTTACTTGCTTTCACACCTGGATGGTGCAGCTTTTAAGTGGTACTGAAAGTATGTGTCCAAACATATTTCCCAGATGAATAGTCAATTTTCTTTTTTTATTCATATTTCTGTTTAGTAAAATTTTGCCATTTTGAATATTTTTTCTTTATAATCGTTCTAACAAAAAACAAAATAACCCAAACAAGCCATACAATTCCAAAACCCTACATACAACAAATTCCAGTAATTGTACCAATATCCTCTTTGCTGATACAGTCAGGTATAAACAAATTTCAAAATATTCTGCAACACTACTGATAATGTTTTCAGGAATGACAGTGGTAAAGAATGGGAATCTCAGGAGATTTCTGATGGGATACTGAAACTGTGGTTGAGATTTTCAGAGCTGACTAAAGAATTAGCTATGCAACCCCTCTTCATTTTAATGGAAATTTTTACCAGTGCCAATCAAACACAGGTCAGCACTGTTTGAAAATTGTTACTATTTGATGGCTGTGAGTCAGGTCTTGAGAAACATGTTTAGTGGATTCAATCCAATTTTCATGAGGTGTCTGCATCACACACACACACAAATTGGCACTAAGTCATAACCTTGTTGGAAGTTTCAGCATAATAGGCCAAGAGTTGACTGGGCAAGGAGAACGAAGTACTATCTCATCTCATCCTTGAGGCATCATGGAGGAAAGTTAACAATTCTATTGCCCAGGCTGTAAATAGAAGACTTCTGTCTTCAGGCCTGTCAAATCCAATGCACATGGAGTTCTCACTCTCCCATCACCTCTCTCTCATCAGGCCGAAGACAGCACAGAAATAAATTACCATTCCCTCCTTCTCACTGCTGCTTCCCCAAAGTCCATAGGTACTGTGCTTGCCACACTTCTCCCATGGGCTTCCATGTCTTCTCTCTGCCCACAGTTGTTCTTTTTTGCACAAGAGTTTTTGGAACCTTGTTTCACTTATCAAAAGTAAACTGTTAAAACCTTAGAAAATAAAATGCAAAGTTCTACAGGCATACAAAATCCCATCACAGATGGACAGATTTGGTTACTCTATAAAATCAGTTTTGAATCACTATTGGTTTGGCCAAATTCTAAAATGTAACGAAGTTTGATTGTTCTTGGCTTGTCCTAGTTTGCTTACTTAAGTAAATATTTTACCGCACTGTGCACATGTAATTCCCATTACTATTAATAGGGGTTATGTATACACACATATATCTGAGGGAGACTTGACCATTTATTAGGAATGTTCCAACATCAACTAAAGCCTGACTGTCTTGTTTTCTCTGTGCTTTCAGCCCTACTAATTGAGAACAATGCTTATGCAAGATTTCCTTGGGGAACTTGGGGTCTGAGGGTTTATAGTCTGTAGCTGAAATTAAAATAGGAACCACAGCTGTTAGGTTAGGAGTTCTGGACCTCTTCATTTGAGCTATAGTGAACTAAGTCTTACCAGACGCTCATAGCTCATGAGTCAGATCTGACATTTGCCTGGGAGACAGAGCTGGGCAGAGGCGGCTTTTGGGGTCGGCGAAGCAGGTGCATGCCGAGGGCCCTGAGCAGTAAAGGCCCTGTTGCCTGCCTTGCCTACCCCAAAAGCCTTTTCTGCCTCAGTCAGCAGTGGTAGAAGCTGGCCCCTGGGTCTGGGGCCATAGGGTGGAGCCAGAGGCGAGGAGCAGGGGACACAGAGGTGGCCCTCTGCAGACGTATAGGGGGTGTCCCATGGCCCTATAGCAGGCCCCACAATGGACCTTTGCCTAGGGCCCCCAGTAGCCAAAAGCTGCCTCTGGAGCTGAGTAAAGTAACCAATTTGCAGTTTCCTGGGATTTGCAGATGAAAAGATGTTTCCTTATATGTATACAAGTTTTAATCAATATTCACTGCTTCTAGTGACTACCAGAGGTTCTCACACTGAAGATGATGAACTTCCTCCTTGCAAACAAATGCAAGAGTGTCCATGACTCCAGAGCAAAAAGAGTTTGCACTATAAACTGCCTTTTCCTCTTTGTAGTAGTAGTCTGCCAATTCCTCATGGCTTCTGTATAGAATCATATAGAATAATAGGGATGGAAGGGACCTCACGAGGTCATCTTGTCCAACCCTCTGCTAAAAAGCAGGACCACTCCCCCTAAATCACCCCAGCCAGGGTTTTGTCTAACCAGGCCTTAAAAATCTCCAAAGATGGAGATTCTACCACCTCCCTAGGTAGCCCATTCCAATGCTTCACCACCCTCCTAGTGAGAAAGTTTTTCCTAATATCCAACCTTGACCTCCCCAGCTGTAATTTGAAACCATTGCTCCTTGTTCTGGCCTCTGTTACCATAGAGAACAGCCTGGCTCCCTCTTCTTTGGAGCATCCCTTCAATTCATTGAAGGTTGCTATCAAATCTCCCTTCAGTCTTCTCTTCTGTAGACTAAATAAGCCTAGTTCCTTCAGTCTCTCCTCATAAGTCATGCCCCAGCCCCCTAATCATTTTTCCTGCCCTCCGCTGGACTCTTTCTAATTTGTCCACATCCTTTCTGTAGTGGGGAGCCCAAAACTGGACACAGTATTCCAGATAAGGCCTCACCAGTGTTGAATAGAGGGGAATTATCACATCCCTCGATCTGCTGGCAATACTCCTACTGATGCAACCCAATATGCCATTGGCCTTTTTGGCAACAAGGGCACACTGTTGGCTCATATTCATCTTCCCGTCCAACATAACCCCCAGGTCCTTTTCTACAGCACTGCTACTTAGCCAATCGGTCCCCAGCCTGTAGCAGTGCATGGGATTTTTCCATCCTAAGTGCAGGACTTTGCACTTGTCTTTGTTGAACCTCATGAGGTTTCTTTCGGCCCAATGTTCCAATTTGTCCAAGTCTCCCTGGATCCTGTCCCTGCCCTCCAGAGTATCTACCATTCTCCCCAGCTTGGTGTCATCCGCGAACTTACTAAGCACGCAGTCTATCCCATCATCAAGATCATTAATGAAGATGTTGAACAGAACCAGCCCCAGGACTCCTGGGGCACTCCACTCATTACCGGTTGCCAACTAAACATTGAGCCATTGATTTCTACCCGCTGAGCCTGTTGATTTAGCCAGTTTTATATCCACCTTACGGTCCACTCGTCCAACCCGTACTTCCTTAACTTGCCAACGAGAATGCTGTGGGAAACCGTTTATAAAGCCTTGATAAAGTCGAGGTATACCACATCTACAGCTCTTAAAACATCCACAAATCCAGTCATCTCATCATAGAAGGAAATCAGGTTGGCCAGGAACGATTTGCCCTTGGTGAATCCATGTTGACTGTTCCTGATCACTCTCTTATTCTATTCAATAGGTATTGTACAGGTCATCTTTATCCTAATACTCGCTCTTGACTGAGGAATGCTAGGGAGATAAATAACATGGGATTTTATATCATAGCAGGGTCCTGTGTGGTTCTTAAAGTGAGCGCCAAAAATGTTGTGAGAGGGGTTTTTTTGGTGTTGAAGGGGGGAGGCCGGGGGAGGTTCTTTTCTGCAAATCTGTTAAAGTGTGACGATTTGCTGGTGGCAAAGAAATTTGGCATAGCTCCACACATAGGTGTGTTGATTTTTGTGAGCTTGAATGCATACATTACACTCAAGATAAAGCAGAGCAGAGTGAAAAACCTTTCCAATGAGCGAATGGAAAATGTAAGCTTTTCTAAGTGCTATAGAGCCAATAGAGCTGCTGAAACTATACTCGAAGAAGGAGATCACTAGTGGCCATGCCCATGCATCTCAAAACACAGGAACATGCTTAACTTCAAGCATGTGAGCAGACCTATTGTCTTCAATGGAATTACTCAAATGCTTAACATATGTAAGGTCTTTTCTGCACTACAAAGTTATACCCCCACTGTAATTTGTACACGTCCATACTATGCACAGGAGTAGCTCTAGTACTGAGATAGCAGTGCTCTGTGGGTATCTATCCCACTATGCAACTCACCCTCATCTACCACAGGATGTTTTGGGAGGGGTTTGCAATACCTCGGGGGGGGAGGCGGGCAGCGTCATCACCCTGTGATGCAGTTTTCTTAATCCCTTCATTCCATGGGTATCATGGTACATTTCACACTTCTTTTCCCTGTCCTGGTAACCTGTGTGTCAGTCATCACTGTGAAAGCATGGATCCTGTGCTGTTTTTTAGTATGTGCTGAGTGGTCGTTAACATAATGCACCTGCCTTGATGTCTGCCTTGCTGCGTGCCACGGAGACAAATAATTCAGGATTGGTGTTGTCATTTACGGAGGAGATGCATATGGTAGACCCTCACTTCTGGGACTGAGAAACAAGCTCTGAGTGGTGGGATCGCATCATTAGTCAGGTATGGGATGATGAGCAATGGCTTCAGAATGTTTGGATGTACAAGGTCACCTTCCTGAATTGGTGTATGTTGCTCACGCTGGTTTTCCAGCGCAGTGACACCTGAATGAGAACTGCACTCATGGTGGAGAAGTGAGTGGAAATTGCTGCATGGAAGCTGGCAAAGCCAGACTGCTACCAATCAGAGGAAAATCTGTTTGGGGTCAGAAAATCCACTGGGGGAGGGGTTGATGCATTGTAAATGTGTATTAATCACATCCTGCTATGAAGGACCATGACTCTGGGTAACATGAAGGAAGCAGTGGCTGGATTTGTGGCAATGGGATTCCCCACCTGCAGTAGGGGAGTAGATGGCATACACATCCCTATTTTGTGTCTCGACCACCTTACAACAGAGTTCATCAACTTTTTTCTATGGTGTTGAAAGTGGTAGTGGATCATCAAAGGCATTTCTCTGACATCAACATGGGCTGATCAGGGAAGATGCATCTTTCTAAACAGTCCTGTTTTCCTTAAGATATGTGCAAGCAGAGACTTTCTTTCCAGATCAGAGGATTACCATTTTGGGATATGGAAATGCCAGTAGTGATCCCAGGAGAACCACCCTAACCCTTACTTTCATGGTGCATGAAACTATACCAGTCACCTGGACAGCATCAAGGAGCACTTCAACAGCAGGCTCAGCAGGTTTGAAGAGTTGCTGGTGCTGCCTGTTTTGGTGGCTAGGGATCAGTGAGGACAATATCCCAATAGTTATAGATGCCTGCTGTTCACTTCATAATATTTATGAAGCAAAAGGGGAAAAGTTTCTGCAGGGAGGGAGTGCAGAGGAGGATCAGCTGATTACTGCTATTCAGCAGTCAGATGCCAGAACTGTAAGAGGAGCTCAACAGGTGGCTTTTTGGTTCAGGAAAGCCTTGAAGGAACCTTTTAACAATGAGCCACAGTTGTGTGTGTTCCTGTAGCGTGCAGAGTCTGGCGTTGGGGTTTGTTTTGGCATAGTGCTATGAACTTTGTAATTGCTATTGTAACAATGCAAATGCATCTATTGCTATTGTCAGTGAACGTTAGCAGCAACCTCCATTTACTGGAGAACAATAAAGGTAAATTCAGTTTCCATTACTTGTTATTTATTCCACACCCATGCAAAACATATCTATGTGATGCTGAGGAAAACGTCCTACAGACAAGGGAAAGTATCTTTAAAGAGGAAGAAACAGGGGATTCACTAGCACATACAACAATGAGGCTCTCACAGCTGGATCTGTGTAGAAATGTCACTGTTTAATCTCCTGCAGGGTAGAGTGCCTTGGGTGCTGCTACAGCCCCGATAGATACATGGAAGGTATGTGGCCGGGGGAGGGAGGACGGAGCCTAGGGATATCCTAGAATGCGGAATGAGTTGCGGGTGAAGCAAGGACAAATGTGTTCAGTCTGAAGTTCAGTAAGAGATGTCTGTTTGCTCCCTCAGTAGCGCTATTCTCTTTTGCTTCCTGTCTCGTTTTTCCTGTCCTCACTATCCCTATGCATTTGTTCCTGGCTTAGAGGGTGACAATCACTCTGTTTGTTGACAAGTTCCAAAGGGGTAGCTGTTTTAGTCTAGTTCAGCAAAACAAACAAGGAGTCCTGTGGCACTTTTAAGACTAACAAATTTGCTTATCGCATGAGCTTTCATGGGAGAAAACCCCACTTCGTCAGATGCTTGAAGACAGGGAATTTACCCAATGGGATGAAAATAAATGCAGGGAAGTATGTCATAGGATCAGGTCAGACTGTTACAGCAAATCAAAGCAGTTGTTTAGATTCTAACATTGGGGAAGAGCATACAGAAGAGGGTGAGATCAAATTACCTGTAGTAATGAGAAAAAAATCCATAGCCCCTATTTAACCGTAAGGCAACTGTGTCAAATCTGCATATGAATTCCAATTCTCCAGTTTCTCTTTGAAGCTGTGATTTGTTACATTAGTTTAAGCACAGCTATTAACAAATCATCAATGGAGCAAGAGGGAGATGGAAGTGTTCCCCTATTGGTTTTTGAATGTTGTGATTTCTGATGTCAGATTTGTGTCCATTTATTCTTTTTCTGTCCTGTTTGTCCAATATATAAAGCAGGGCAAGGGGTATTGCTGACACATGATGACATAAATCACATTGGTGGGTAAGCAGGTGAATAAACCTTAATGGAGTAGCTGGTTTGATTAGGTCCTGTGATGGGGTCTTTTGCATAGATATGGGGGCAAAATTGGCAATGGGGTTTGTTGTAGGAACATGCCTGCTTTAATGTTTCTGTTGTTTAGTCTGTAATTGTTGTTGAGTATCTGCTTAAGGTTGGAGGGTCTGTCTATAAGCGAGGAGAGGTCTGTCTCCTAATGGTTGAGAGAGTGAGGGATCGTCTTGTAGAATAGGTTGTAGATCCTTCATGATGTGCTGTCTGACTTGGAGGGTTGTCGGTGATGACCAGTGGCATTCTGTTGTTTTCTTTCTTGGGCTTCTTCTACAGTAGTTGACTTCTGGGTATCCTTCTCCTTGTAATCCAAAGTGCCAGAGCTTGCAGGACATCCTGGAATGCCTTTTTTTCTCTTCTTCTTTCTCCTCCATATTTGCCCAAGTTGCTCCACTGATGTGCATGAACAGACCCTCCGGGTTACATCTGTTGCTGCTGAAGCACCAATGGGCAGAGGTACTGCTGTCAGCGTCCTTACATCCCTTGATGCAAACAAGTTACAACCACAAGATTCTCACTGTCGATTGAGAGAGTGCAGCGGCAGTCCCAGCCACTGTGAGTAGGGCCTGGGGGAGCAGGGGCTGACTTGCATTTCCCTTTTCTATTTGATCTTTCACTGATACGAATGCTAATGACAGCTACGCACAGAAATCTTAATGTATCCATGTAAAATATAGAGCTCTTTACCTCTGAATATAATAAATAACTCTGAATACCAACGATTTTTAAAATTTAAATCTAATCCTTTAAAATCAGAAAGTCAAATCTTACTGAGGATAATAGGAAGGCGCGCACATTCGGGCAGGTTAAGTGTAAAAATATAATAAGGCCAGCCAAGAAAGATTTTGCAAAACAACTTGCTAAAGGAGCAAAAGTTACCAGAAAGATTTTTTGTTTTTAAGTACACCTGAAGCAGGAAGCCTGAAAAACTGGCAGTGGAACCTCTAGATGAGCCAACTATTAAAGGAGCACTTAAGAAAAGCCAGGCCATTGTAATAAAGCTAAATGAGTTAACTGCATTGGTCTTCTGTGCAGAGGATGGGGGGAGATACTAGAGCTATAGTATACTAGACCTATCCTTTTTGGGTGACACATCTGAAGTACTATCCCATATTGATGTGAAAATAGAGGAGGCTTTGGAACAAACTGATAAAACAAACAGTTCTAAGTTACCAGGATTGATGGCATTCACCTAAGAGTTCTGAAGGTACTCAGATAATGAAACTGCAGAACTACTATCTGTGAAATATAACTTATTGCTTAAATCAGCCTCTGTACCAGGTGACTGGAAGGTAGTTAAGGAATGCTGATTTTTAAAAATGGCAGTTTTAATTGTGGCAGTTGCAGGATGGTGAACCTAATTACAGTACCAGGCCAATTGGTAGAAACTATAGTAAACTATAGTAAATTGGTAGAAACTATAGTAAAGAAAAAGAATTATCAAACATAGGGATAAAGATGATTTGTTGGAGAAGAGTCAACATTGCTTTTGCCTCACCAATTTATTAGATTTTTTTGAGGAAGTAAAAAAGCAATGATAATGGTAATCCACTCAATATAGGGTACTTGGATTTTTTTTAGAAAGTCTATGACAAGGTCCCCTGCAGAATTCAGGTGTGTCCTTACTCTACTTGTCTAAGCAGTGCTCTGTTGAAATGAATCACATTCAGGCCTCACTGAGGGATGAGATGACATCTGGAATCCTTAAGGATGATGGTGAGAATGTTGTATTATTCTGTGTTTGTTATTTGGAGTAATCTCCCTCCCCCACCCCCTTTCTGTTTCTTCTCTGCTATTTGTGTAATTTGCCTCTAGGCATGTAAAGTAACTCATCTTGAGTCACACGATTCCTTCTGCCAGGAAATTGGAAAAACCCCTCTTCTGCCCAGGGAGCAAACATTAAGACTTGTCACAACCATTGAATACTAGTGTTAAAGTAATGCAATATTAGTCTTTGGGTTATATTTATTTAGTAACAAATGTATATGAATGATTGCATTGCTCGCTGTTGAAAACTGTGCTCTTATCCCATCCAAGGAGTCATGTTTATTTAAGATATATTTTGGACATCTGATGTTGGTTATTTTTTATTTCAAAAGGGTATGGAGAAGGAAAGGAAAGTGGGAAGTAGAGAGAAGGGCCTTTATAGCCACATGACTAGTGAATTTTTCTATGTACTATATGGAAAGAAAGCTAAGAAGCTGAATAGCTGCTGGTTGGCTAGATGCCGGCACTATTTTTATTGGCAGGCAACTCTGAGTGGCTGAAAGGTGGTCATTAACACCCCGACACAAAGTGCTGACAGCACAATTATAAGATTAACACCCCATGTTATATTAACAGTGTCAAAACCTCACTCTTACCTGACAGTGAAAAATAACTGGATGAAGGATAATGTTACAGACACCAGGCAATTTTTTAAATTAAAATACTACACAGTTATGAACCTTTCTGGTAATGGCTTAAATACCTACATTAGCTGCTGAAGTAAATGACTGTACACATTTGAAAGTGCAGTTTTATACTGTCAGAAAACTGACTGTAAAAATGAAACCAGGAGGCCCATGGTAATTCTCTCTCAGTGATTTCCAGAATCGATTTGCTTAAGTTTATAAATTTTGCAAGTGCCATCCCTGGAAACTTGACCTGACATCTCTGACATTCAAGGTTGCCCCTAGTTGTTCACTAGCTACAGTCAAAACCTATCTGAAAAGTTGTTGATGCTGCATGAGAAAATGCAGTCTAGCTCCTTGGCTCTGGAGTGAAACTGGTTTTGTTAATAAAGCAGACACAAATCTAAGATCTTGTCTAGGATTAAAAGTTTTGCTGCTTCAACTGTGGCAAATGTCCGTAGTTTAGGAAGAGCTGTATCATTAACAAAGGGATTATACCTATATAATATAGTCCAGTTTGGTGAAATAAAATAATCTATACTGTAATAAAGTGCTTTATATTAGTACAACTCCATCTACACTAGCATAACTATGTCAGTTAAAAAAACCCATCCCACTGCCTACTGACAGTTATATTTAAGCATAGATGAGGCTTAAAAGTCACAGGAACTGGTTAGATCAACATTTCCCAAACTGTGTTCTGTGGAATACTGATGTTCCGTGTGATGTGAATAGGTGTTCCATGAAAAAATGTTGATGCTAATGATATTTTTCCTTTTAACACTTTTAAATCAACTTTCGAGTGATACATGCAGAAATTTTTCAAGTATGGAAACCCCCACGCCCAGCATGTATGTGTTCTGTCAATGTATTCCAAGCCCAAATGTGTTGTGTGCAGTGGTTAAAGTATAATTTGATGGGCTCCGGAACCTTCCTAATCTCTGGGCCCCCTTTCCAAATTGTCTGGGCTCCCTTCATGCATGTGCAGGCCCCAGCCCAGGTAGGCATTTGCAACCACTTCTCAGTACCACATGCATCGGTTTTCACTCCATAAAAATATTTATAATTTTATATGACGTTTATGTCTATAGCAATTATTGTCACAAACTAGCAAACACTGCATAACACAATAAGTATTGTGATTAACAACGGTGGGGTGTAGGACCTGCCACCAGCCAGGGCAGGGCGGAACATGTATTCCGCCAGATTTTTCTATTTTTAGGGTCCCTGGAACTCTGGCCCCTCAAACTTGTGGGCCCCGGAACTGCGTTCCGGTGCATTCTCCCTTACTTTATCCCCTGGTTGTGTGGCCAAATTATTTTGGGAAACACTGGGTTAGAATGAACAGAGCTGTGCAAAGCATTCAACCTGTTTTGTTTAACTTTAGGACAGCGTTGAGGCTTGCTTAGAACATCAGAAATCTGAGTGAGGTGTTTGGGATTTGGTTCAAAATTTAGTACAGTTTTACGTAAACATTAGGCAGCTTTTCTTGAAAATCTGTAAAACTGTCTTGGGGCAATTAAAGCCATGCTGTTAAGACGGTGAGGTGTGACTAGTGACTAATTTATTACAATAGCTAAAGCTTAAAAAACCCAAAACTGTCATTTATGGACTTTGGAAAGAACTCCTTACAAAAAGTCAGTAGCCAATCCAGACTAAGGCTGGTTTCATTGTTGCTGTTGGGTTTGGGCATACTGAAATACCATAGTTCATGCACAATCTGACATCTCACCCTGAATGAACAATACACTTGTTGGAAATAGGGTCACCATTATGGTGGCTAGTGAGATAAGCAAAGCAAGATTCTTGGAAGAAAGTTGAATTTTACTGGCAGGCAGAAAACAATTTTTCTAAGTGGACTTCAGTTACTGCATCTGCTTTGGCCCACAGCAAGGTGTCTGGGGAAATTCTGAACTCTCAAGCCATCCAATGTGTTGAGCCTTTTCATTTTAATGGTTGTTGTTACTTCACCAATGAAAAATCATAATCTAATTCAAAACAAAACCTCTGGGTTAATGAGGTTTCATTGATAACATGCAGTCTGTCATGTTGACAAGTGACCGACAATAAGTATTCAAATGTCAGAAATGCCTTTAGAGATTTCTGATGTTTTACAAAATGTGACTAATTTTTAAAATATGGGAAAGGGTAGAGAAACGTAAAGCTTAATTTGGCATTTGTAAATGTGCTTCATATTTATAAAAGATTGCCCTAGGAGAGAGACATTATATAATAGAGAATTTTATACTTATGAAGGAGTTTTATCAACACATTTTGAACAATCTATTAACTAAATAACTGAAGTTAGCATTGATTCCATTTTCACTAAAACACTAAATCAGACAACAAATTTTGCTATCACTTAGATGCTTAGTAAAAGGACACTCCACTTGCTGACTCAGCTGCTTTATTCTTCCTTCATAAACAGCACTTAAAATAATCATATTGACAGGATTATCCTGGTCCCCTCTTATGCATATACAGACATAGCCAAAATCTAGCAAAAACCCTGTTTTTCAGCTACAGAGGGGATCTGGAGAGACCTCTGCCAAAGGGACTCCATGTCTATTGTGTGCCATATAATGATTTCCTATGCTGGAATGTATTTGGGGGGGAGGAACTGTGAACACCACTAAGTTAAATTCAGAAGTCAGTGCATTGCATAGATCTGTAAGGCAAAACTCTGTGTGGGAGCAGAACAAGCTTCATCTGCTAATTCTTATTGCCTTCCTTCTCTGTGACAGGAAAGTTTGGGTCAAATTCTGATGTAACCAAGTTCTTTCCTTCACAGATATAAGTCAAGACATAATTTGGCAACATATATTGGCTACAAACAAGGTGTGGTCAACAAAAAGAATATAATCCACAATGAAAGTCAGTCAATAGTTAGTGTCCAAACAACATGGTCATGTAGAAACATGAAAATGGGACATCTACACAAAGTCTGTATTTAAAGAAAAAGAAAAAAAGAATGAAGTAAAGGTGACTTCAGTGGCCACTTTGGGTAACCAAAGCAACATATAGTCATCTTCTGTGATGAACAGACTTCCTTGCACATCTCTCATTGAGAAATACAGCAAAAATATCTACAGTATCTATAATATCTATTTATTTTCCATGAGCGGAATGTTTTCTGAACCACAGTTTTGTTTCCACTAGACAGTGTGTGCATGCCATGGACTGAAATGGAGCCTTTCGGTTTAGATACCATGGATTAGATATGCTTTTTTTACATGTCACACAGAAAATCATATACACTCTTCTGCTGATGTTCATGCCACTGCAAGTAATGTGCATCCCATTCCAAGGTGAAGTCATTTTAAAAAGTACAAGACAGATGAGTTCTGTGTATTATTTTGGCATTATGAGAAAGGAGAAAAATGCATTCATTTTTAAAACTATGTAGGTTGAATGAGAATAACAGATTTATATTCAAAATTCCAATTATTAGTTCTGAGTTTTTCAAGGGAGGTACCTATCTATTGTCCCATACATATTCATCTTTGAAAAATCTTGTAACAATAGTTTCAAGGAGCAGTGCCGATTTTTTTTCTTTGTAATTTTTTATTTGTTAGCCCATATGATACTTGAATTCTACCCAAGAGAAAAGTTCAATCTTCCCTAAAGTGATACTATAATTGGAGTATTACCAATTCTTTTAAGCTTAAGGAGGAGCTATGAGAACTCATAATGTGCACCTGTCCTATGGACGGGAGAAGAGAACAAAGGAATTTTATCCCTGCCGGTTTCAGAATTGTGACATATGCATTTGGTGACAATCTGGGCAGTTGTAAGAGTGTCTGTGCAGATAGATGTAGAAATTTCCCCTTTGCACAAGTGGCAGCTACCTCAGAGCAATATTCTGAATTTTGACTCCTCTTATCCTTCATATGTCTAATGCCCAAAGTCTGTGTGTTGTCTGTCTGTCCCACCTCCACCACAAGAACTTTTCTCTCTGTTAGCAGCTCAGCCAAGTGAATATGGTTTACATCTCAGCTTTCATAGTTGAAAGGTTCCTTTGCCACCTTTCTTCCTCCTCCTAGAATACTCTGGCAGTCAGTGGAAAAAATTCTGGGAATCACATGAGATCTAAAAGGGGATAAGTTTCATACAGAGGAGGAAATGGGATAAAGATTGAATTGTGTGATATAAAAAAACCCCAAGATGCATACATCTTGAATGACTAGTATCTTGAAATTATCCGTAACATATGTTGTTCTTTGTTTCCAAATTACACATTGCCAAACAAGTCCAAAGCATGAACCAAATTTGGAGGTCCTTAATTCCTTATCTAGTAATAATTAGTAGTTTTGCCTAAGTAATCATTGAGAAAAAATGAGTAAGAACTTGAAATATCAGCCCCATGTGTATAGGATACTACATTAAGGCAGGTATTTCCATATTGTGCTTCTGCTTATCACTGCATAGATATTTAAACAAGATATATTACTTGGTAAATATTCATTTACAATGAGCCCTATTTTTGAGCCATGGGCTAGAGTTGGAAGTCCAAGGATAAAAGACCATGGACAATG
Source organism: Pelusios castaneus (assembly GCA_007922175.1). NCBI lineage: Eukaryota > Metazoa > Chordata > Testudines > Pelomedusidae > Pelusios > Pelusios castaneus. The sequence continues at coordinate 14,277,072 of ML685791.1, forward strand.
GATATACTAAGCAGAGGACTACAACTCCCATTCACTTCCTCCCCAGTGAGCTTCTCTTTTCTCTGGTCAGGCAAGGGGAAGAGTCCTGAACCAGATGGTGTCTGGACTTGGTTCAGAAGCCATGGTAGGAGCTGTAAAGAAAAATCCCAAGAACAGAATACAGAGCCACATCTGAAACACATCCAGATATTACAGTTGGCAGGTCTGTTTGGGACCTATGAGGAAGCAGCTGCGGTTGGGCAGTGAGCCAGTGCAGCAGGGCTCCAATGAAAGACACTAACTTGAGCCTGGCTGGGAAATCTGCCAGCTCCTATTTTCTTGAACAGGACTAAACTGGGAAGGGCACCCCTGGCACGACACCTGAAGTGTCCTAATTCTCAACCATGCTGCTTGAGGCACCCAAACCAGAACCATTATTGCTCACTTTGAAGTATAATTGTTTAAGCCTCTGTATCTAGGACATCTGCAACTTCTCCTTTCCTACCATCCCTATTAAAATACCCTCTCACTTAGCTGCGTGTCCCAATGGTTATTGGGACCCAGAAGGACTAGTGCCGACAAGTCTAGCCTACTGAAACATCTGCAGTGCTTGCCTTCAAGTTGTGGTACACCTAGTACCCTGCTGCGACTCTAGGGACTGGATGTGCTCCAGCACTGAGCAGTCCCAATATTACAATATTGTAATACCTTTCATCCTGAACTCCACCCCCACAATCCCTCTACACATGCATATGGCGAAACCTTTTACCACCCCTTTATTGCTGTTGAAAATCTAAATCAGTAATCTAGGATGCATAGCTGGCACATCTATCTATCTACAGGTTTGTGAAAAATAAAGGCATAAAATTGCTCTGGCAACTCCATCATCATCATCATCATTCTTTCTTTCTTTCTTTCTTTCTTTCTTTCTTTCTTTCTTTCTTTCTTTCTTTCTTTCTAAATCATTTGTCAGATTTATGCCTGTTTAGGACAAAACAAACGCTAGTTTTGAAAAGTTGTTTAATGAATGGAACAAGTTTCAACTTTATTCCCTGCTTTCATGCAACCAGAGGTTATGTTTATTTAGAAAGCTAACATTTATACAGATTATACACCCAACAGTTCCATGCCAAAAACCACACAACTAAAAATGACTCTTTCCATCCCACCCTCAATTTTTGACCTATGGCTGTTTTTACAGAAACTGGATCTTTAAGCAATAGGCTCTGGTAGAGTCCAGGGAAATCATAGTACCTTGTGCAATAATTTGCCAACAGTGGCTTTAAAAAAGAGATATGCAAAATGCATTTGAACCATGAAACCTTTCAGATTGTCCCCAGAATTATTTCAGTCAGCTAATTGCCAGTGAAAGAAGCAGTAAAAATGATCAGTGCAAGATGATCTTAGAATTCACCAGGTAAGAAAATTTGATCTTTATGGGTATAAGGCTGTTTTAAAACTCTTGTGAGTATGGTAAAAGTGGTTCAATTAGTCAAGATGATTAAAAATAATAGACATTATTAGGATGACAAATTGTGCAAGAAGTTTTTAGTGTATAATTATTGAACTGAGAAATTTAATTCAGTTGTATTTACTGCCTTTTTTTTCCTCTCTGAAAAAAACATTCATATGATAATGCTTTATAAATGTAATTGGTTTTGGAAAGCAAGTTTTCACTTCTCGTGCTCAAACACATGTACAAAAGTTAAAATTCACTTTTTGTTGAGCACTTTACCAGAAACCTGTCTACGACTACAATAATGCAAAATGATCTTGATGGGCAAGTTTTTACTTTGTGGGGATTTCCATACAAGTGGAAATATCCATCTCTGCAAAACACAGTGCAAGAGTAGGCCACGTACACACTCGCCTCATCAGATCAGGAAACAGATACACGACCATGTGATTTACACTTAGAGTTTGCCAAAAATGGCATTTAAAGTTTCCTCATCAGGAAATAATGATTTTTCTCATGGGATAATCCAAAAAAATTGAAAGTGTAAAAAAGTCTACTTGTCTACACTTCCCATTTCACATATTTTTCTGTTTGAAAAACAGAAACAAAGTGCTAAAAAGTGGGGTTCCCCCCACTTTCTCACATTTTGTTTTCCAACTGCAAAGAAGTCAGGAGACAAAGTGAAAGTGTAATTTAAAAACAAACAATCCTTCCCCGCCCCAACCCAAGGTGTTACTGCCTATCTTTTTTTAACAATGTTAAAGACTTTTCTCAGACAGTTCCAGAGGAAAAACAAACAGAGCAGGTGACCATTTCTCCACAATTATAAAATAAAAAATTTCAAAAATATCCCCAAGTAGTTTTCCCTTAGAAATTGTTTCCATTTAAAAAAAAAATAAAAAAAAAAAATCAGAAACTATTGTTTTACATTTTTTTTTTCATTTTTGACTAAAAGACTTTTGATATAAAGCACCAGGACAATCACAACTAGGTGACAGTGGTTGGATTTTGACTATTTTGCTTCAGATAGCAAGATCTAGAATACATGCCACAAACATAAACCTCATATAAAAGAGATTAACATTGCTTAAATGTGACAATCCCATAAAAGCAAGGAAATGTCAAGTTATAGGACACATGATAGGCATATCCTAACACTCAGATTTCCATTGACAGTACAACCACTACATGTTCACAAAGAACTTGTTTCTTCCTTCAATACAGATTTATAGATTCCAGGGCCAAGAGGGACCCCTGTGACCATCTAGTTTTACCTCCTGAATAGCACAGACCATAGAACTTCTATCATAATTCTTGGAACATATATTTAAGAAAAATATCCAATCTTGACTTCTAAATTGCCAGGGATGGAGACTCCACCTTAGTCCTTGGTAAATTATTTTTATGGTTAATTACTCTTGCTGTTAAAAATGTATACCTTGTACCTACCCTGGATTTGTCCAGCTTCAGCTTCCAGCCATTGGATTGTGTTGTACCTTTCTCTGCTAGATGAAAGGGCCAATTATCAAATATTTGTTCCCCATTAAGGTATTTCTAGATTGCAATCAAGTCACTCCTTACCCTCTGTTAAGCAAAATAACTTGAGCTCCTTGAGTCTATCATTATAAGGCAGGTTTTCTAATCTCATAGCTCTTCTCTGAACCCTCTCCAATTTATTGATATTCTTCTTGAATTGTTGACAGCAGAACTGGACACAGTATTCAGCAGCAGTTTCACCAGTACAAAATACAAGAGTAAAATAATTTCTCCACTTCTACTCAAGACTCCCCTGTTTACGCATACCAAGATCACATTGGCCCATCTGGCCACAGCATCACATTGGAAGTGCAGGATCAGCTGATTGTCCACTATGACCTCCAAATATTTTTCTAGAGTGCCTCATCCTGTAAGTATGCCATATATTCTTTGTTTCTAGATATATACATTTAGCCATATTAAAATGCAAATTGTTTACTTGTGCCCTACTTACGGAGTGATCTAGATCACTTGATATCAATGACCTGTCCCCTTCATTATTTACCACTCACCCCAATATGGGTGTCATCTGCAAACTAATAATGATGATTTTATATTTTCTTCAAGGTCATTTATAAAAATTTTAAACGACCTAGGGACAAGAACCAATCCTTATGGGATAGCAATGGAAAACACCAAATGAAGATGATTCCTCATTTACATTGAGACCTCATTTAATCATTTAGCCATTGTTCAGTCAATTTATTGAGTGTCATATGGTGAATAATCTAGAACAATATAAAAGTCAACATGTCATGAGGTACCAAGTCAAACAAATGATTTACAGAAATCTAAATATATTACATCAACATCTTTATCAACCAAACTTACAAACTCATCCAAAAAATCCTATTAAGAAGAGAGAATGCAATCTCTCTTCTCACAATATAATGCAAAACCTTAGTTACAACCACAGCAACATGCATAAATAATCAATAGTGACATATATGTACAGGTTGTGTGGGTTGTATATTATGTCTTTGTAGTGGAGGTATGTTATTCTAATGTAGAGTTTACATTATACAGGCAAAGAGGTTAATGTTCTGTGGATAGTGTGTGGGATTTGGGGGGAAGTTTGCTGATCCTATTTCTGTGTGAGAAAGATCAGTGTGTGGAAGCTAGGGAGAATGATCAGTTCCTATGATATTCGCCACATACAACTGGAAATTTCCAATTCCAGAAGCAACAGAGAAAGACGTCCTCAAAGAATCACCTATATACCTCACCTTCTGTCTGGCTAAACCCTTTGTTCTTTCACAGGCTCAGAATCTTCAAAGAAATCTAAGGTAGTTAGACACCCAATCAGCATAGAAAATCAAAGAGATTTGGGCACTTACCTCCCCTATGCTCATTTGAAAATCCTAGCCTCAGTCAATAGCACAACCTTCCCCCCACCTTCATCTCTGCTTTTTTATTTTTCCTGCTCTCCATGTCATGGGAGGTGTTAGCAGTAAAAAGAAACATCTGCAGAAAAGGAAAAGATTTGTTCCCTCAGGGACATATCCCTATGTTCTTTGGCAAAATTCTTCAAAAAAGAGACAGAAAGAAAACTACTAACTCAGCCTAGTTACATTATCTCTTTTATTCATTGCTCATATTTTTTTTAAAAAAGGAATCCTGCTGGTTGGTCCAATTTTTAAAGTTACAAAAGAATGTTTTTCCATTCGTAGATTGATCTCAGTATCACTATCAGTATGCACTGGAAGTTAGAGTGCATCTTCCAAATATTTTGATATGAATAACATACCATATTAAGCTGCTATTATCTGGTACTCTTTTTTTTTTTTTTGGTTAGCAAAAGGAAGACTTTATACATACATTATTAGTACATTATTCTAGCAGAATTCCCTTTGAATTTAAAGTCCTAGAAAAAGGAACAGGCCAGAGCAAGAGGGAGCAGGCCAGGGATGGAGCTCGGAGAGATATGTCATGATCTGATAGATTACACACAGCTCAGCAGAAATAGAATATAATCCCACTGCACATTCATATTTCTTCTCCTCATCACTCTCTCTCCTTACTAGGACTACCCATAACCATTAGCTGTGGGGGAATTGGCTGCATAGTTCCTTTTGGAGCTGCACTCCAAGACATGTCGCTGGAAACCAGAGGCATCTTGGAGACATGGGAATTTCATGTATATGGCTCTGGGTTTGCTTTGTTCTTAAGAGAGCTGCAGCATTTGGAGGCAGCTCCACATCCTGTTTTGCAGCATTGGTTTTCACAACTGAATGAGTGGGAAGGAATGTTGCAAAAGACACTGGCAGAGATTTCTTTCTTTTTTACTCCCAGAGCCGTCCCGTGGGGGGGGGGGAGTGGGGCCCAGGGCCAATTGGCATAGCCCTCCCAGCCCTCACTCCTGTCTTCAACTAGCTGCCGAAGGCAGCGAGGTGGTTGTGGGAGAAGGGGCGGCGGCATGCATGGGCCCTGCACTGCTCCACTGGGAGCGGGACAGTGCGGGGCCCACGTAACCGTGGGGCCCGGGGCAATCGCCCCATTCACCCCCTCCCAGGGATGGCCCTTTTTACTCCTCCCCTTAGGTTTACCCCTTCCCCAGGAGAAATCAGGCTTTTATCCATTTGAGAGAGCCTTGACCTTGTTATTATTGCTGACTTAATTTCATTCCCAAAAAGGGACCCTGCATTGCCTTCTGGGGCATTTTGGTGACACGGGGCACCGCACTTTGGCGGCGGGAGTCAGGGGCCTGCACAGAGTGATTCACCCTGGGCTCCACCCACTCCTAACGACAGCTGTGCCTGAGTACATGATGTCAGTGCATTTTGGATCAGGTCCCTCAAATCTTAGATCTCTGTTGGATGTTTGCAGTTTCTGTGAAGTGCAGAGGTATTAGGAAAATGTTACTTCTGATATCAAATTTCCAAATGACCCACGTTTTTTATACAGTGCTACCACTCTCAATCCTAGCTTGTTTTATATAGATGTTACAATTATGTTGTATGCTGCAAAGAAGAAAGGAGTTCCAAACATCTATTACATTCTGATTGTGTACAATCTTACAAAGTCTACTCAAATGGTTCTTGGTTTTGTAGTCTTTCATCCTGTGAGTGTCTCATGGATTATATTAAAAGATGGAGGTGGAAGATCCTCAAAAGATTTAGAGAATATCTGAAATAAGTCCAGTTCTTTTTATTCTGGAAGTCAAACTGAAAAGCTCAAAAGATTAGGCTTTCCTGGAAGATGTTCTGTACTTCCTACTTGCTCACAGTCTGGAAATATGAGAAAGTTCTTCTGATTCAGATGAAACTAGTAAGTGCCAAGGTATGCAGAAGGGGGGAAAAGTTAAAAATTTTGAACTACAAAAACAGTTCAAGTTCAGATTGAATTTTGGGCTGAAGTTGGGCTTGACTTTTATTTTGCCTGAGAAAGCTTGTGCATCCTTAAGCTCTAATAGTGCAAAGATTTACAAATGAGCTTAACGTGCTTCCCTAGGAGTAATCCCATTGAAATCATTGTCACTCTGCACAAGACATACAGTTAAGAATGTGTGCATAATCAGGGTTTAGATAATGTGCCTTTTGACAATATGTTTTGTGTATCTGTTTAAGACACACTTTTGATATATCTTAAAATATTGCATAAATGGACCCCTTTTCCCCAAAGCAGCTCTACTAGTAACCTGACTTTAATGACTGTGTAACTTGAGTATAGAGCAATAATTCTCCATCTTTTCCTTTCTGAGCACCCACCCTCACAAAATGCTATAAAAATTCCATGGCCCACCTATGCCAAACTCTTTTTCTGCAGATCTAGCAGACTAAAAGTCAGGGGCAGTGTCAGAGGGTAGCAAGCAGGGCAATTGCCCAGGGCCCCATGAAGCTAAATTGCTTGGGCTTCAGCTTCAGTCCCAAGCAGCAGGGCATGGGCTTTCTGCCCCAGCCCCAGCAACTCTAATGTTGGCCTATTCTTTGGTTTATTTTGGTAGACCCTCCTGAAACTTGCTCATGACCCCCAGGGGCCTTAAACTCCTGATTGAGAACCACTGGTAGGCTGCATCTACACTGGTAAATTAAGTCGACTTAAGCAAGGTTGCTTAAGTCGACTTAATTTACCCTGCGTCTACACTACACTTTCCTTAAGTCGACTTAAGCAGCTTGCTTAAGTCGACTTAAGGAAAATAAAGTCGACTTAATTAAAATTAAGTCAACTTTATTAAACCTCCTTTCCACTAGACCTAAGGCTTAAGTCGACTCCCTAGAGTCAGTATAGACTCCCTAGAGCCAGTGTAGCCATGGAGTAGCCCTAAGTCGACTTAGGGCTACCCCAGGGCTACACCAATGCCCTCCCTGCCGGGGGGGGGGGGTGTCACAGGGGGAACCTGGCATGCCCCCCCACAGGGCAGGGCAGAGCCTTGCCCACCCTGCCCCTATGTCCTGCCAGGGTCCCTAGGTACAATGGGCAAAGGCTGAGCCCCCTGGCATTGGGCAAGGGGTGCCCCCCTGCCCCCATGGACCTGCCCTAGGTCTCCCTAAGCCCCTAGAAGTCGACCTAGGTGTCCAGTGTGGGCACTCTAGGTTGACTTTTTAAGTTCCCCCCAAAGTCAACTTTAATTTTAAGTGGAGATGCACTAAGTCGACTTAGTTAAAGTCGACTTAAATTACCCAGTGTAGACATAACCGTATAGAGAATACAGAGGCATAATGGATAGCAATTTTTCTCCCACGTGGAAGAGCAATGTTAATGTGTGTATAATAATTTTGACAACTCAAAATACCCCCCAACAGCTTGACAAAATGTATCATTCTTAGTTTCTGAGAATGGCAAACTGGAGAGAAGTACAATGCTCTCTCAAAGGTACAGAAGAACTCAGATGCTGATCTTACAAAAGGAAAGGACCTGTAAAAATACACAGTCTAAATAAGCACTAAATAACAACAGTAAAACAAACTAGTTTCTTGAAATACTTAGGGTACTAACTACAGCATTTTCTAATCCATGATGTAGTAAATAAGTAAGCAAGGAAGCTGCAATAGCCTTGCATGACCATAATTTTCAAAAGCGATTAATGATTTTGGGTGCCTCTCTTTTAGAGAGCTCAAACTGAGGCCCTTTGAAGGGACCTGATTTTTGCCCATGTGTATCACTCCTAAATCTTTAGCCATGGTTCTTTCACTAGAGTACTTTTGGCCTAGCCAGGGCTACCACCAGTAAACAACTTACTGAGCACAACTGTCAAAAGAGAGAGAGAAAAAAATACTGCTCTCATTTTTCTTCCTTTGCAAGGCCAAACATGCTGTCTTTGGATCAGTTTCAATCCTTCTTTAATTCATTAAAAGAGTGAAACAAAATCACCCTTTACATCCTTGACAGCTGGCAGATTTTATGGGTTCTTACTACTCCTGCCAAAATGTAAAAAAAAAAGTTTTCATTCAGGTCTGTCATAGATCCTTGGAGTTCTGGAAGTGTCAGAGATGTCAAAGCGTACTCATAACTGCAACATATAGTATCAGTAGGCATTGACGTATTTTGCTAATATACTGGTGTAAAGGAAGTTACGACTCTTTTACTTCAGAAAGAAAAATGAAAAACAAAAAAAAAAAATTCACAACCAAACCAAACAAACAAACAAAAAAAGCCAGCCCCCTAACGTACCAATCTTCCATCAATTTACCTGACTTGTGCCAGGAATTTTCTGTTAATCATTCATTCACAGTCAGGAAAGAACAAGATAAACACCTCGTGGTTTCTTTGATTCTGATTGGTTCTTAAGTAACTGTCAAGTATCTTTACAAGGAAGAATAGTCTTGAGGTTACAGAGCTGGGCCAGGTCTCCAAAGCTCTATGGTCAATTCTTGGCTCTTCCACAGATTTACTGAGCAACTTTGAGCAAATCAGCCATTTCACTATGGCTCAGTTTCCCCATCTGATAAAATAGTTCCTTTATTTGTTTAGCTTGTGAACTTTTTGGGGTAGACACTATCCTTTTTTCAAGTATATAAGGCACCTAGCATAATGGAACACTGATCTCAGTGATGGCCTCAAAGTGCAACCATGATATAAAGAATAATAGCTACCATTTTACATTTTTTGATGCTATATATATATATATTAGGATAGTAACTGGCAATTATTAAAAAAATATGAAAACCAAGAAATAAACAACCTGAAGAAGGCACGTGACCAAATGCAAAATATTAACTCTTTATGCAACTCCATACACAGCACATTGCACACACCATATTATTCTACATACAGGACATATTCCTCATCTATACAACCCAAGCATCCAATGGTACATGTATAGTTTTACTTCTGTGGTAAGCACTAGCTACACAGAAGAGTGTGGGGGCTGTTGGATATCTTGTAATTTTAGGTCAGGGGTATCTTGATTATGTCTCTGTGAACCACATATACTTATCCTTGCTTATGTTCTAATGAAGATAAAGTAGAATTTGGACCTGCAGCTCTTTCATTTAAACCTCCTTCTGCCTATCCCAAGAAAATGCAAAAGAAGATCAATCCAAGCGGCACACAAATGTAAGAAGGTGAAGCTTTCCATTTCAAACCTTTTAAGCTTTTAGAGTTGTCTATACTAAAAAGAAGGTCCAAAGGGGTAGCCGTGTTAGTCTATTGTAGAAAGACAACAGAGTCCTGTGGCACTTTAAAAGTGCCACAGGACTCTGTTGTCTTAAAAAGAAGTTGTTTCATTTGGGAATGGGGAGGGGGCAGATCCTGTGATATGACTCCAAGCCATGAGAACACTACTGCTATCATTTCCAGAGGCAATTGGGAGGGAGTTGCAGCATTTTTCAGAAGTGGGGGCTCAATTCACAAAGGGCAGATGCCAGATCATTATTCTTGGATTCATTAAATTAGAAAACAGCTCATGGGCATTAGATGCTATTTACTGCTGGCAGTATGTATCAGGGAGTATCTATCTTGTCAGTCAAGTACTGTTTGTTTTGCTTCACTAGGTCATTTTCATTTTGTTTTGGTTAGTTATTTTAAAATCAGTATGACTGTGTGATCTGCTACCCCTTATCTATGGTGGTAAGAATAGCTTGGGGCTGCAACATAAAGACCACAATATGTCCAGTCTTGGCACTGAAACTTTGAAACCCATAGGCACAGTTTTTTCTTACAAAATGCAATCATTATGGCATGTGCATAGCCTAGAGTTATTTCACTTATTAAGCCAGCAACTGTTTAAAAAGGCAAGTTGCTCTTGGAAGAAATCAACTTGTTGCTTTTTGCCTGTACAAGATCATGTTTGATGCACATAAATTTTTAGAAATTCTATGCCTAGGGCAGTTGTCTACCTCTGAGATAGAGTTACAACAGAACAATAAATAGACTCTCAGTTACGTTTTTGCGATTGTCTTCCCCACAGTAGGTGGCTGTAACAAGCAGAAATCATTTGCTCGCCACAAGAATTAATTTAAAAATATCTTTGATTATGTAGCTTTTGGTTGTCTTTGGGTAGGAGACCAGGAAAAGGCATTAATCAGAAAAGATGGCAATTGTGTAATAATTTGCACCTAAATTCTGTGCTGTTGGACACTTCAGAAATGCAACTATAAGATTAAATTACATATACTGTCTTACCATCCAGCATGAGTACAGAATCCTAAAAATCTTAGTTTACAACATATGAGGTTTCATACCAGAGATTGTGGTTTACAACTCCATTTCCCTTTTAGTATTTTCTGTTTTTTAGTCTCTCCTCTGTTTCTCTTTGAAAAACCCTCAAAAGTGAACATCAAAAGGAAATGAATGTACTGAGATTGTCTTAAATACGAAAAGTGCCATCAAATGTCCAAAGTAAGCAAAAGGGAAAGAGAGAATATTTCTCATTTTTCATTGTAATTGTGAGTGTTACTTGAAACAATAGTAAGTTAAACATTTTCAGTCACAAATGTGATTACATTGATGATATCCCTCTGAACACTGGCTGCTAACACATGGTCATGTAATCCAGGCCAGCATTTGGCTCAGTGTGTAAATCCAGCTCATCAGTGCAAACCAGAGTAGAATTAGGCCCAGCGCTTATTAAAATTCCAGTGGCTAAAATCTGAATTTGCATTGGTGTAATGGAGCAGAATGTGGCCATCTCCTCCATGAACCTCAAGCAAATGATATTTCAATGCAAAAGAGCTGAGGACATGAAAAAAAATAGTTACACAATAACAGTAAGTTGCTCTGTTGAGAAAAGAAACTGAGGAAGACAGAGGATGTTCAGCAGAAGGAGCTTTAGAAATTAACCTCCAACCTGTGCCCTTTTCCACAAGTAGCAGGTTCTTGTGGAGAAGTCACCAGACAAAAAGATCCTAACACAAATCAGCCTGTTCAGACAATATTTATTTATTGATTCTGGAACCACACTGCCTCCTTTCTAGTCTTCTGAAAAAGACTTTTGATAGGGCAAGACAAATACATATGGATTCAGCACTAAACTTTTTCTGTTCCAGTTTATACTCAATTAACCGAATAAGTTTCCATTCCCTTCTATATCCACCAAGATCTCATTACAAGTTCCTTGTTTAAATCTTAGTTGGGATCTAACAGATGAAATTGCTCCCTCTTCCTTCACCTTTCACTACCATCTTAAGAACAACATTCCATCTTCTCTCTTTGTTCATTTCCTTTTTCTACAGTTTTGCTTTTATTTCCATATCTACAGCTGTTCCTGAGCCTGGATCCTCCAGCTCCATCACAAAGCTCTCCTTTGCTTGATGTTGAACTTATACTTGATGTCTTAACTCATAATGATGGGAGGGTGGCGGATACTAAACATCCACACCCTCTTTTGGTGTTCACCCCATTACTTGTCTGCACCCAGTATCACAGAGTTTGGTATGTGCACCAATTCTTAGCCTCAAAGTCCGAAGTCCTGGTGGAGGAAGTCACGTTTCAAGATTAGCAAAGTTGACAGATGAGGCCCACTACAATAAGAGGCATAAGCCACAGTCTGTTTTAAATGTGAATATCAACATTGGCACTGCATGAGTTGGGTCTTTTCCTTAGCTTCAATTCCCTCCAGACTTAGGCAAATGCTCTGCTCTCAAGCCACCCAAATTAGAGATGATCAAAACTATGTAAAGGTTGGGTTTTTAAATGGCCCTTTTTTCCTTCCAGAATGAAAATATTCTTGGAGCATTTTGTTTCTTTCATTTTTCTTTTTGTGAATGAAAACCAAAATGTGAGATTTGTTCTGGTCTCAAAAACAACTTTTTTCCAGTTATTTTTCCAATTAAAACAACAACTACTCATGGAAAATTCCAAAATTAAAAATTTTATTTCTTTCAAAAATGTTCATAGAAAATATTTAATATTTTTTCCAACCCAATTTAGGCCAAACAAAGAGAGAAAGTACCCGGAGTGGCCCAGAATCTCCCATCTCCTTTGTAAAGGTAAGATGAGACATGTCCCTGATATATGTCATGAGGGAGAAAATTAAGTTCCTTTCCCTTCTCATTTCCCTTAATTTGTTTTGCCCTAGCCCTTGCCCCCAATGCATCACTATAAGCTCCATTAACACAAACCTTTCATATAAATCTGAAGAGCTACAAAACCACATAGCCATACATGGGCCTATTCATCCTATGCCATACATATGCTGTGAGCTTCAGTGCTCAATAGTGGCTCAGGACACATGATTTAACATTCCTCAGTCAGCAGAATCTTCAGGAGCAGGCTCAACTTTCCACTATCATTTCTGCTGCCTGACCACTTCTCAGACTAGAAAAAGCAGGTTGTTCCTGGAAATGGGCCATTCTTCCGACATACACAGTGGAATTTTCAGAGGAAGGCTACTTGTACTCTTAGCTATCTGATGCAGACAGATGCATCTTCAATAGGAGACTGTTCACAGCTTTCCCTGACACTGCTACCACCTAGTCCCCTAAACTCTGATGATAAAGGCCCTTTGAGGTAGGACCTTCCATTTTATTACAATAGCATTGCACTTGAGTACAGTTACTTAATGGAGAGACTGATTAACTTTCAAGTTAGTTACCAGAATACTAACTGCAGAGTACTAGTTAGTTAACTCATTTTTAAGAGTGAGAACATCTGTAATGGTCTGAAAAATAGAGGGATATATAGTATTCCTGGGGGACATTGCTTTTTATGTTTCACCCACTCGGAGCAATCTTGTCTACAGATAAAAACTGTAGAGTAGGTTAACTGAAGTGCCCCATTTGCTAAATGGGAGCATTTTTGATTTTGACAAAACTAAGTCCTGCCTGGCTCCAAGGGACATTAAAGATAACAAAGCTCGTTTTTCAAGAATAGGAATTTGCACTGCTATCCCTGACTAATAATTTCTATTCTTCACTCTATTGCTGTGTGTGTGGTATGCCTGTTAGTTGCTGTGTTCCACCCTAGAATCAGTACCTTTCAGTAGATCTGGATGTGTGATTATGTGCATGTATAAATAGATGGGGAGTTCATTGCAAGGCTTCAAGATGAAAGGCATTGTGTATATGTAAGATTATTTGTATTATTGAAATGTGAAATTGTTTATGTTACAAAATGTCTTTTAAGTTCATATGATTATCACACATTGGATGTTTTTATAGACTATATATTAACGTATACAATTTTGTAACTGTATGAATGAAACATTGACTTGCCAATGCCAGTTTAAAAATAAGTTATGTCTCAAAATTCTTTCCTTGGCAAATAAATATACTGAAATGAAATGAATGTGCATGGCAAATGAAAAGAGATTTTGGGAACAAGAGGAGCTCTTACCAGAGTTTATTGAAAGAAAGAAAGAAAGAAAGAAAGAAAGAAAGAAAGAAAGAAAGAAAGAAAGAAAG
>ML685791.1:14294850-14337945 GCA_007922175.1 Pelusios castaneus
AAAGAAAGAAAGAAAGAAAGAAAGAAAGAAAGAAAGAAAGAAAGAAAGAAAGAAAAAAAGAAAGCTATTTTAAGTTTGTTGTTGTTTTCACCTTTCTAAGGTTGCCACTGCCACCCCAGTGAATTCTTAAGAATGTGGTACAAAAGAAATTTGCACATAGAATAGGGGTTCCACTGTAAAATCCCACAATCCATCACTAATACACAGTAGCAAAGTGCTCCCCCATGTGTCAAAAGGAAAGCAGACTTTATAGCAAAACCAGAACTTCTGTAACTTCCTATAAAAAAGTAACCCTAAATGCTATAGAATTCTAAACATTTGCAGGGAGAGGCAGAAGGCAGGTGGGAGGGAAAAAAATGTTTCCTGGCTGAGAAGGTGCATGCCAAGTTTCTGCCTGGAGAAAACTTTTATGGCAAAATGGAGGAAAGTAATCGTTTAGAATGGAAATGCTGACAGATTCTTAGCTGAACAATAAGATTTTTATTAACAGTGCTGAAAGTATGTACAGTTCTCCACAAATAGTATGAACAGCAAATTAGGATAAAAAAGTGAGGGTGGTTCATTCTAAAAAAACCCTTTTTTAATAGATGTTTGTCTTCTCAGGACATTGATGCTTCATTCTCACTCTCTAAAAGGGAAGGTGGGGTAGGATGATAGTAGTTCAAGGGAAGATTTTGTCTTCCTAGATTTCTGTCAATGGAAAGTATAAACTAAGGGACATAAAAATCAAGGTGAAAACCTATAAAAGTTCAGTGTCAGATTTATTGAGACCTACACCAATTTTGTTTACCTTTCAACATCTTAGGAACTTTTTCATTCACATTCCTCTACAACTGTCTATTGCATGGTTCTCTCCACATCCTAATATTAATTAGCATTTACAGGCAGGCTCAGTATCATGTTTTACAAGGACTTCAATTCAATAAAATAAAACAAATCCCCTTTTAGCTCAAGATACAAAGCTTCTTCCACACACTTCAAGAAGATGGGATCAGATTGTTGCTTTCCATTGCTTACATGGTGCAAACCAACAATAGAACAAATATTTTTCAGTGTATAGTGATTTTCACTTACATAATGCCTTTCAACTGAACATTTCAAAGCACTTTACAAAGAGAGATATTGATATTTTGCAGACAGGAAAATGGAAGCAGAGAGATGGTTTACCATTTGCCCAATATTACAGAATGACATACTACCAGAGGCAGTAATAAAACCTTCTTTACTAGACTCCCAAATCATTCCAGTCTCTCTGGATAATCCACTGCTTTACTAATATGATCTTCATTAAGGCATTAGATTCACTGCTTCATATTTCCCATAAAAGGGTATTTTGTTTGTGGTGGGAAAACATCTTATTTAAAAGTTGTTCCGTATACTGCTACTGTCTAAATACCAGATCATCGAACCTTTCGGAGAAGACTTTAATGTAATTCTGAAAATTATAGCTCATGTATAAGTCTCTCAGACATACTCACCATCTTAAGTTGTGAAGCAGACACACAAGTGAAAATTACTGGAAGGAACATAATATCATTAGTCTGTTACAGCTATTAAATCATGGAAATATTAGTGAAAATGCATATAGCAGAAACAGTTTACACAAAGTGGAGTGCTTTGGAACTTGCTCCCTGCAGATGGGGTAAACTTTGTCTTAATAATACCCAAAAGCTCACTCCATGATCGTTACCTTTTATTTTTGTATGTGATTTTGTTAATAGAGTTGGTCAGAAAATGGTTTTTATTTTTCTGCAGAAAATATTGAAGAAAAGGAAAAATGTGGCTTAGTCAGAATTTTCATTTCAATGGGAAAAAGAATCAAAACTGAAAAGTTTCAGCCATTTTTTAAAAAAATGAAAATGTTATGGCAACTCATGGGAATTGTAATTTGGGTGACTCGTGCTGCCATTTTTCTCCAGGGGCCAGGTTCCCTGGCTAGACAACATCATTTTGAGACACCATGGTCTCATCTCTTGCTGAACCACTGTGGTGCATCCTGGGAGATGTAATCTAGCCAAGGAGGCTGGCCCATGGAGGAAAATATGAGTATAAGTTGCCAAGACTACAACTCCAAAAGGCACCATGGTAATATTTCCAAATTTATTCTTTCTTCTGGTTTTCAGCCAAAAACTGAAAAAAATTCCATTTTTGGATGCTTTCATTGAAAAAACTCAGTCAGCATTTTCCACTGAAAACACTTTCTGTGAAAGCTTCTGTTTTGTAAAAAACTTGATTTTCTGCCACACAATAGTTTTGGTGGAAAAACTTTCAGCCAGCCTAATTGTTAGCATTTGGTTGTTCAATGATTGTTGTTATCTGACCTATTCCTGACCAACACTGCAGCATATATTGGGAAGCAGGTTGAGAAGAACCTACATACTGGTACGTAACTTGAAATAAAACGAAACCAGCAAATATATGCAAGTGTATATGAAAAAACAAACAAATCCTCAGTTATTTCCTCTTCATGTGTTCCTTCTTACTGCTACTTCTGTCCTGTCGAAAGAACCACTTCCATCTCCTACTCCTAGTGCAATACTGTGGCTGACAGGGCTAGATCGATTCATGGATGCATAAACAGAGGAATCTTGAGAAGATTAGAGAGGTCATTTTAGCTCTTCATTTGATACTGGTATGACCAGGGCTGCTGGAATACTGTGTCCAATTTTGATTCCACAATTCAAGGAGAGGGTTCAAGAGAAGTGTCACCAGAATGAGTAAAGAATTAGAAAACATGCCTTACAGTGATAAATAAACTCAGGAGCTCAATCCATCTTAACAAGGAGAAGTTAAGGGGTGACTTGATTACATCTTTAAGTATTTACATGGGGAACAAATATTTGAAAAGGAGTTCTTCAGTCTAGAAGAAAAAAGTATAACATAAGCCAATAACTGCAAGTTGAAGCTAAATACATTCAGATTGGAAACAAGGCATCATTCTTTAATCATGAAGGTAATTAAACACCAGAACAATTTACCAAAACTCATGGTGGATTCTCCATCCCTGGTCATTTTTACATCAAGATTGGAAGTTTTTCTAATAGATGGACTCTAGGAATTATTTTGAGGAAGTTCTGTGGCCTGTGTTGTATAGGAAGTCATATTACATGTCCACAATACTCCCTTCTGGCTTTGGAATCTATGAAGCAGTAACCTGGAAACCTGGGTAGGGTAACAAGCCACTTGCTCCAATGACTCATTATCAGAAACTTATTGGGGGGCTTAAAGTAGTCTGCCTAGATAATTCATACTCTCGTACTGATTTCAGGGCACACATTTAAAAAAAATTATTATTATTTTGTTTATTTATCGCATGTTAGTCTTTAAAAGTGCCACAGGACTCTCTTGTCTTTCTACAATAGACTAACATGGCTACCCCTTTGGAATTTGAGTATTATTTTGTTGTTATTTTTAGTTCTGTTTCTATTTTGCATGCAACACAAAACAAAATGATCTGGCAGGCATACTGTTCAATGTATTTCATGAAAATATCTTTAGGATAATTAGCAGTTTGTCAAAAATTAAAAAAAAAAAAATTGAATGGATACATTATTTTTCCTGATTCCTGACATAATCTAATTTTATTTCAAATTTTAAAAGTTTCAAGAAGTTGTTCTAAAGCTCAACACAGTTGCTCTGTTCAGTAATTTAATACTAAATATTTATTTTCAACTCTTTATAAGATCCAGATGTCTATTGAATTAATGGAGGTAGCATGAAACTATTGTTCTGCAATGAGCTTTTAGGGCTTTAACACTGAAAAAAAAATGTCATTCCAAGCTATGTATAATTTCAATTAAGGATTTGTTAGGCACTGCAGGTAAGTATGGCTCCTGCTGAGTTTATATATCAGGAGAATTCTTAGATGTTTTTCTCATGACTCTTTGTTACACCTCTGAGGTATTTTATGTGTGTTACAAAAATACATGAACACTACCTAGCTCCTGTAACTGTGCTGACTTTTTAGAACCCAGAATTCTATGGTGCAGCTGGGACTTAATCAACCCTGTCACACAAATCTCTTGGCCTTATTTCTATACTAAAGGTTTCGTTTAAAAAAATAAAAACGGGATCTAGAAGAAACATCACAAAGGACTAAAAGCTGTATAGGAGGTATCTCCCCTGCAGGCATTTTTCCTCTGAATAGGCCAGAGTTTAGTTTAGGTCAAAAGAAAACTGCTGATCTGGAAATAATGGTACATTCCGGAAAGACCCAGCTGTCACACCCAACCTCCCAGCTGCTCTCCTTATTTATTCAATATTACAAAAGGAAACATAAATAAAGATTAGCTGCAAAATTATTACTACAACTCCATGGTATTATTATTGAGTTCAGATTGTTAAAGACACCAATTTTATGGTGCAAGGATGTGAAGTAACTATTTCAATGCCACTTGTAGGCTTATATAAGTGCAGGTGGTAGAAAATGAATAATTTTTAAAACAATTTTACTAAAACATTAATAAAAGGTTTGTAAATATAATTATTACACAATTCAATCCCAAATGTCAAAAACTGCAGGCTTCAAATTTGCACAGAATCTATACGTGCATACACAGATATATACATGTTGGGGGAGACTCAATTTATAGTTTTAGCAGATTAGTCTAAATACAAATTCAGTACCATAAAGATTACTGTGCAAAATAAAACTCCTTGCTCTGATAAATTAGTTCACAACATAAAGTTCTGATAAATGCCAACACCCTCCCCACTCACACAAACAACCACCCTCCCCCGCAACCAACCAATGTCCCAAACCATAAGGATACAAGGTCTGTCTTGGACTTCATAAAGTAATAATCGGCTTATATAATATGATCAAGAAATACTGATGAGGATTGTTTCCACATTTATATCTTTTTTTACCTGGTCACAATGTTCTACACCTACTTGTTTTTAAATTCACCTTCTTGCAGTATAAGAACATTCCTAATAAAAAATCTGGCCCCTTTTCTTTTTTCCCTATGTCACCAGCATTTAATTTTTTTTTCTCCAAATCAGCTACATGATCATTGGATGCAATTTTAAGTTTTATGTAGATTAGTGAAGTACAGTCATGACATCTCTTTTAAAATACAGTTAAAAAGGTTCTAAAGTTCTTTAAACAGAAACAGGGAACAAATGGTCAGACCCAGTTACATGGGGATAAAAGATATGGTGGCATCTTATTCCTGTAT
Source organism: Pelusios castaneus (assembly GCA_007922175.1). Lineage (NCBI taxonomy): Eukaryota > Metazoa > Chordata > Testudines > Pelomedusidae > Pelusios > Pelusios castaneus. Next base: position 14,300,031 of record ML685791.1, read on the forward strand.
AAGCTGGCTAAACACAAACCTACCAATTCACAGAGTTGTCAGGACATATGCCAGCTTGCATGCATTTCCACAGTACAGTGCCTTTCACGTTTTTTCTGTCACTAAGTAAATGACCGATTTAACTACATTCTAGCTTAGAGGTTTCAACAAAGCTAGGGACCCATTGTAGAAGGCATCGTGCAAACATAGCAAATGATGGCCCCTGTCCGAAAAATCTTACTATTTGAATATTCTACTTGCTAATGAACTAATTCAATTTGTTGCTCTAAAGCATTAATCAAAGGAATTGTTTCTTTGGTTTTTTATTTTACCAAAATTTACAGCACAGTCCACTCCCACTTTCTCTGTCTCTAATGGGTTGCATGTCACCTGTGAGGCAAGTTTCACTTATTGGTTAAATTTTTCAATTCCATGTAACTATTTCATGTAATCTGAACATTTTCTGTGATGTGGGTGTTGTCAATAAAGAGGAAATTAGAGGAGGGATTATCTGCAGAATTTATTTACCCTCTGAAACCCCAGGTAAATTATTGCAGGACAAACATTTATCATTGGCTTAAAGATACTTCTGAAAAAGTAACCCTTGTGCTTTTAGAAGTCCTTAGATTACACTAATGGCATACATTTATATTTTCAAAAGCTTTGGAGAATCCCTTGAAATTGCTTTTCATAATATAATTCTTGCAACTGGGTAAAAAATAGGAAATCTCCTCCCCGCCATACACACATTAACCAACATTTTGTTCCTTTTTCATCATGGAAATGTTTCCTCCACCTCCAACTCAGCTCTAATAATAATCTTCCCATACTCACTGCTATCGTCAAACACCAAATATTTTAATAGACAGTCAATTGTTTACTAGCATCCAGCAATCTGTAGAATCCAGCTCAACCAAACCACTGCAGACAGAATGACTAGTTTGCATATTTTCATTTATATACTTGCATCTTCTGAATGGCAATTGATGTTTTAATGATAAAAAAATAAAATCAAATATATGAAAATACGATCTGTTGCTAAAACAGATTATCAACTAGCACAATTAAGTCAGCCAGCATCACATGAGCAGAATTAACTATCCAGTACTTTTCAGAGGTAATGGTGGGACACATCTAAGAAGAATACATACAGCTCCAGCTGTTACCTGTACTTTTTATTTTTGCACGTTTTTCACATTAGCATAATGTAGAGCTTGACAAATCCTGGGCACCAGGTCACCATGGCGCCCTGTAGCCAAAGAGGCAAATGTCCCCTGGTGCCTAAAAAAAGAGCTGGCGGCATGGACAGTTTCAGCGATGCCTCCTTTCCCCCTGCCTCACTGCTGCTGAAAGTGCCCCGAGCAACTGCTTTTTTCAGCAGGAGGTAGGAGTGTTGTCTTTTGCATACCGTGCAGACACTGAAAGTGTTTGTGGGCTTTGGTGGATAATGGAGGGGACCTATAAGCTCCATACAGCTGCCAAAAGCAGTGGGAGTGGCAGCAGTTCCCTTCACTGCTGCACATCTAGGCATCTCTATTTTGGGGCTGGCCCCTAGGTGCGCGGCAGATTTGTTGACTCCTGGTGTAATGCAAATACAAACTTTCATCTAGACCAGAAGTTCTCAAACTATGGTCAGATCTCCATTCAGGTGGACCAAGAAAAGGTTATTAAGTTATTTGGGGGGAGGTGGAGGGAGAAGGAGTTGGCTCTTTTTTTTTTTAGGTAAAGCGCTCTTATCCAAAGCACTTTACAATAGTTAGCTAACATTACAAACAACATTTGGAAAGATCATTAAGTGGTCTGCTGAGATCCTCAGCAATTTTCAAGTGGTCTGTGGAAAAAAAAAAGTTAGATTACAGAAACAGTCAAGATAATACTTTAATATAGGAGGAGGATGAAGAAAAAGAAGAATGAAAAATGGGGGGAGATAAGAGAGAGTGTTCTTTTCCTTGGCTGGGTCCCCAACGGGGGGGGGGGGGGGGGAGGGGAGGGAGGCAAAAATGAAGCTGGGCACCAGGCCCCACTAACTTTAAAACAGCCACTGCAAACACTAATATTTAAAGAAGTCTAAACATCTGGTCTAACTCGGCTATCATTGCCTGTTTGAATAATCATATTTCATAATCATGCTGCACTTCACCCATTTCTTTATGCATCTATGAGTATCTTGCAATGCAGGATTTAAGAGTGGAAGTCCCTCATAACAGGCAAGTGTTCACAAGAATTAATTGATTCACATCTGCAAAGCTAAGAGGAAATGTGAAATTGGATTAGGTAAGGGGAGAATGAGTATTTCTAATTGCAAGTTCAAAAAAATGAATGCAGATAAGTAGTTTCCATAAACACAGGAGGTTGAGGGGAGAATGGGTACACAAAACTCCACTTAACTCTTAACAATCTCCTGCTTATAGGACAGAGAGCAGCTTTAAAATTGTTCATAACATGGCTTTGAGATTTGTGTTCTCCTTGTTTCATTATGGAGTCTTTGAGATAGGTATATGGGCAGGTTTTGTTTGGCCCTTAGAATGAGCACTGTCATTAGGTCTACCATAAAACTCAACAACTGTGAAAGTTAAGGCAAACATTTCCAAGAGTTCCCACTACATGTTAGGGGAGCCTAGCTTTCTACAAAAGAAGGCCTGATTCTCAGACCTGCTGCACACAAACCAAACCTACTGAAATCAATGGGAACTTCAGGTAACTAGCATTTCTGAAAATTGGACCTTACGTATTTCAAGTCTGGTACCTAAAAATCAAGGCACACAGCATTAGTGGACACTGGATCACCCACCTGAGAGCTCTCACCTCCAAGCTAGTGAATCTCTCTCTTTCTAGGACTAATTAAGTAGTTATCCACTATAAACCAATGAGAGAGAGAGAAAGAGAGAAAGAGCATGTGCATGAGCATACAAGTATACGAGAGAATGACTCAGCAGCCTCATGGTTAGGACACCCATCTGGAAGGTGACAGATCTAGGGCTATGTCTACACTTGCTAAAATTAGTTTGAATCAGTTAGTTCGAGCTAATTCGCTTAATTCAAACTAGAAAAAGTTAGTTCAAACTAAGCAAGTTGCCATTCATGGCACTTGCTTAGTTCGAATTAGCGATCCCCATTCATTTCAATGGCCAGTTAGTTCGAACTAAGAAATGAGTTCGAATTAACATGGCCACATTGGCTAATTCAAACTAGTTAGTTTGAATTAAAGCCTTACTTCTGAAGCCCTATTCGAATTTATTAGTTTGAATTAAGGAAGCCCTTAATTCGAACTAACTAAAGCCTAGTGTAGCCATGGCTTTAGTTAGTTTGAATTAAGCCTCCTTATTCGAATTAACTTGCCAGTGTAGACATAGCCAAGGGTCCAGTCCCCCTGGTCCAATCATTCTTTTCATGATTTATCTATAGTGGAACACCTTCAACAGGAGAGACTGAGGGAGTTCCACAGTAGAATATCCTGTAGCTCAGTGTTTCAAGCACATTCTTGAGATATGGGGGGATCATTATTCAACTCTTCTAAGCTTCTGATGAGGGTGGGGAAGTGAATCTGGATCTTCCACATCCCAGCTGAGTGCTTTAACTACTGAGCTAAAAGGTGACCTAACTTATTCCCATGAGAGACTACTTAGGCAATTAAGTCACTTCCAAGAGAGGGATTTCCCAGTTGAGGATAGGTGCCTATCTCTGTTTGTAATCTAAATGAGAGTGGAAGGCCTTAGGAGAAAGTCCCTACAGGCTTCCATGGTCAGCTCTCTACCTAGTATGCAGTTATTTGTGGATTGCATTCTAAGAGGCCTCTTTCTCCCCATTCATTCCCTAAGAGGTGTAGGCACCTCAATCTCTGGGGATTGTAGTGTTGTTCCTGTAATTTTTCTAGGGATGTAAAAGTTAGGTACTCAGTGTTGCAATGTCTAACTCCCCTCATGGATCTGAGACCAAGTCTTTAGTAAAATTGTTTTTACATGAAACTTGATAGTGGAATCTCACCAGATCAGTGGTAGAAGGGGAGCAGAGTCTTACTTGATAACTCAAATTACAGCAAGTCAGCAGGACTGGATGGTATTTATCCAAGACTTCTGAAATAATTTAAGAATAGAATAGGATTAGGGAGCTAACAAACTGTATGGTACTATATAGTTAGCTGCTGTGCTGGCGGGCTAACAGGTAGCCACTTTAAAAATAAGAGTGATCCGCAGAGTTAGCAGTAGGCCTAAGTTTAAGTAAATTAACTGAAAAAAAATAGAGATATAAAGGAAAATGTAGAAAAGGAAACAGTTGACAGAGATGAAGGGGGGAAAATGGAGATGAAAGAGAATGTGTCAGGCACAGAAAGTGAGAAAAAGGGACTATTAGAAGGAGAGACTAAACAGATATGAAGAATGGTCTAGAGGCTAGGGTAGATCCATGGGACTCAGGAGAAGATCTATTTTCTATTTTTAGGTCAGCCACAGACTTCCCGCTTTATCCTGGGTAAGTCACTTGTGAGATGCTCAGGTTTTACAACTATGATAGTGTCATAACTGCCTAGATAGAAGCATGAAAAAGATTTTTTAGACTAGTATATCTAACTCATACTTCTCTATTTTAGTGCATTGTAATTTCCTAGGCAAACATTTTATCTCCGTAATTACAGAGGAAATATATGGAGGTGGCTACTGTAAACTTGGCCTCTTAAGGTGTGATTATGGTCAGAAAAGTGAACATTAAAAATGGCACCTTTAAATCTATAGATTTTCTTCCCATGTGCACTCAGAGTCATATCCATTTTCTTATGAAGTAAAATAAGCCTTTAAAACTATTTACTCCTATTAACATCACACTTTTAAAGTTGTAATGACTTCATAACCTGGAGTGTGTTCCTATGCTACATCGCCCAGAAGAATCATTAAATGTGGTGAATGGAAAATCATTATTGACAAGAGAGAGAGAGAATATTTCATGATTTCTCATGTCCAAGGACATGTTTACATGAATGGCTACAATAATTAAAACATCTCTTTTCTTGTATGGTCATTATATTTGGTAAATGTGTCACAAAAACCAAACATAGAACCTGCCTGTCATTTTTATATGTTCAATTTCCAAAATAAAACTACACTTCAGCCATGAAGAATCTGAATACACACATTACATTCTAAGGCAGTTATCTGTGCTTAACTGGTGAATGTGGCCATTTCATAAAATGAAACATATGCAATGGAACCGAGTGCTCTTGTATGCTTCTTGATGGACATTTGTCAAGGCCCATGTTCCTATAAAATGCCAAACCATAAAAGGTCACTATTTCTGTGTAGAAGAAAGGAAAAGAGATAACCCTCCACTGAAAGAACATATTATTCCTGTTTATGGCTTCCTCAACATGGTGTTTTTTACCCACTCCTTTTCCTTGAGTAACTGGACTTCAAGATAGAACAGAAAAAGCTGTCATTTGTTCAGGTAACCAATTGGCTAGTTGCTTAATGAAAGCACCTCAATCAGTTACTTGAAGTGCAAATTCTGTCTTGCAAAGAGAAGAGGAAAATAAGTAGAGGTATGCAAAGAGGTGATGTTAGTTTCTTTTGTTAAAATTTCCCCACCAAGTTGAATGGAACATTGAAAAGATTTTTTTTGCCACTGATAAGAGCAGCAATAGCCAAACAGGAGCAAAGTCACTTCAGCACAACTGCACCTGTATTTCCCCTCAATGGCTCAGCAAGGACAGCAGCTTCCAGTCATTGCCGCTCTTTGTGGAGACACATGTGTCTCTCCCTTATATCTGGGGTATTGCACAGTTCCATGCTTTCACTGTATATTTCCCAGCACAAACAGGTTGCCAAAGACACCCACTTGCTTTCTCTTTAGAGATGGGTAACTGTTGTCATTACTACCATTATAAGGTACCACACAGCACTTCCCATGCAAAGACCTGCTTTATTCTTAAGGTAAAAAGCAAAACATATTGAAAACAATAAAAGAATCTACATGCAAGTTAATAAATGTATCAGATTTAACTCTAACATGGATTCTGGCAGGATCAGTTCTTCAAAACTTAATCTAAAGGGATTTCATTTAATCACAACTGGAGCTCAGAACACGAACAATCATAATATGTTCAGTTCACCCTTTATACAGACTGGGGTTGTTGAACTGGAGTTCCTGGAAGCACGTATACAGTAGCTTTCTCTCTCTCTAGGGCATATCTTCAGAAGATTGGTTTCAGAGGGGAAAATTTACATTCCGCTCCCCCCAAGGTACTTTGTAGGTACTTTGCACATCCTATTCCAATAAAGCTCTGAAGTTCCTAATAATTTTTAGAGATTGCATTAATCTTGTCTTCCTGCTAAAGAAGTTCTAAACAATATCACAATGGTACAGAAATATTTGCCTTTAATAAAGTGATCTCCAAAGAAGTTAAGTCAAATTTAAGCCAATAAAATTTAGTTCAATTAAGTTCATTCAGGATATTGTAGGAAATTGTTAGACTGTTACAATGCCTATTAGAGATAATGTATCCCTTGGAATTAAAAAAATATTAAACAAAAAACCAACTCCCTACCTCTCTGCAGATCATATATCTGACCTGGAAATGGGCCACATTGCTGCATGTATAAGATGTGTGGGGAGAGGAAGCAGAATTCAAAGGTAAGTGGATATTTTCAGGCTACCTTGTGAAATATTTTTTTAATCCCCCTTTCACATTAGAAAAGTGATCCCCATCTCATCCAGCTCACTTCCATGAGAGTTAGTGGAAAAGCTCCCAACAACTTCAGTGGAAGTTGGATCAGTCTTTATAATTTGCATACTTGTCACAAATACTGATGTAGCATTGTCAGCAAGTGGTGCCGTCTCTTTCATTGGTTGCAGTAATGAGAAAAGAGTTTGGTTAAAATGGGAAAACAGACTAACAGTTTTCACCAGTCCTTCATCCCTCCAATAAAGGGGTATACTTAGATGTTAGTATATCTAAAACTGGAATTAGCTGAGCAAGCAGTCTTCCCTATTTTATTACTAGGGAATATAGCTGGAACAAAATGTCACTAAAACCTGAATGAAATTTTCAGTTGCACCCATTCCAAGCACATACTGTTATGTGATACTGTGTATGGGCTAAGATGAAAATATTTTGAGGGACCTTTTTGTTAAAGTAGAGGAAGCAGTTACAATGAACAAAAACCAACCAACTAAAAAGGAGAATGAAATAATCTGATCTCAAAGGTTAATATAAGGGACACAAAAACATTCCCACTTTTATTACATTTTACTTTGTTTCCAAGAGACAAAGTCGTCTTAGGTTACTAGAAATAAAATAATTCAAACATAAACCATTTCTGACATTTTATATTTGTTTAATTAGGAATCATGTTGGAAAAGGTATCAATTCATATATGGCAAATTAACTTGCTATCTTGTTAAACATTAAGCCCAGTAGTTCCTGTCAGACTTAATGTGTTAATAAGGAAACAATTATATATTTATGGCTTGTGTCAGATTGAGTTAGAGAACAAGCTTTAATAGCTATTGTATATTAAGTGTCACTGGGTGTCTTATTAAATCAAATATTTATTCAAAACACCTCATTTAATTTAAAGCTGTGGTGTTTTGCAATTACAAACAGAGAAACTACATTTAAGAATGTAAAACACCAAAATAAAATAGAAGGAAGTGGTTGTTGGTAAATTGCAGCTGCTTTGTCTTGTGTCTCTATTTGTTCTAACTATCTTGATTTCAGCAAGGCTAGTGGTAGACAACATTGAAGTAAATAGCATCAGTTTTCTTATTTTTGGCAAAATATTATACAGAGGGGGTATCTGGATTGTTGCTCTTGCTATCCATCAAAGTCAGCATCATAGTATTTGATGTCCTTCCAGCCTTGAAAATTGTTTTTTGTGCACACTTTATTACAACTCCTTGTTATCATACGTTGGTCTATCACATGTGTTCCTTGATTCTGACATAAAAACATTTTAATTAAAATACGATTCAGTGTTCCAATGTTTGAGTGAGGCAGCAATAGTTAGAATTCTAAAAGAGAGCAAGTGGGAGGCACAAAAGGAGGCCACAGGAAGAACAAGCTCAAAGAGAGAGAGATACCAAATATCAGCAATACAATGACATTTTCACCACTCTCTTCCTTTCTACTCACATTGCCATTGCAGGGGAATTGTACTGAACAGGAGGCAATAGCATCAGAGAAAAATCCCACGCAGAAATAACAACCCAAGACAGTATTTTAAGTCTGTGCTGTCAGAGATCATCACGCTCAAGCAAGCTAACATCTATGAAATATTTTCATTAGAGACCATTGGTGTCAAAGACTGCAATGGAGACAAAGCGAACCATCAACCCAGTAATCCATAAGTTCATTCCAAGCATCCATAGAATTCTAAAGAAATAGAAGCACAGCAGTCTGAAGTATAGTAAAGATAATGGCCTGTCATACCCTCATAAATTCAGTTCAGCCTCCTAGTAAAGCTTCACTCCTTTCATTGTATCACTTTTGTCTGAGTTTTCCTTGTACCTACTATTGCTACAAGTAGCTCCTGTAATTATTACAACTCAAAGGCTATGTCTACACTGGCAAGTTAGGTCGAATTAAGAAAGCTTAATTTGGACTAACTTAAGCCTTGGCCACACTAGGCTTTCATTAGTTCGAATTAGGGGCTTCCTTAATTCAAACTAATAAATTCAATTATGCCTTTCAAACTAACACTTAATTCGAACTAGTTAATTCGAATTAAGTCAGTGTGGCCATCTTAGTTCAAACTAACTGCTTGGTTCGAACTAACCGGCACATTGAAATTAATGCAACTGACTTATTCGAACTAAGCAAGTGCCATGCATGGCACTTGCTTAGTTCGAACTAAAATTCCAGTGGGGCCATGCTAGTTTGAATTAAGTTAATTCGAACTAACTAAAATTAGTTCGAATTTGTTAGTTTGAATTAACTAATTTGAACTAACTTTGGTAAGTGTAAACATAGCCAAAGAGATCACAGAAGAGGATCTCTAGTTTTCCATTTTATTCATTTTCTGCTTTTATTGAGCCCTTCAGTCAGTTTCATTCTTTCCTCTGTATACCCTTTTAGTCAGTCAGTGAACCCCATTTGCATGAGTTTTTCAGACACCAAAAAGGGAGAGAGAATATTTTTCTAAAAAACCAAAGAAAATATTAATGTAAATCCACAAACACTGGCAAAAGGAGAGAGAACTAGGTGAGGTATCTGAAGCCATTATAATTCCATTCAGAGTTATTTTTGTTCTTCCAACTTAACACAGATGTGTAATGTTGTCACTGTTTTGTTAATATACTCAATACCATCTCCAATCAAGTGTTGCATTTCAAAATATGTTCTTGAAGATTTTAAGTTTTGCTACTCAATCTACCCCAGAGATGAAAGATCTTGGGAAACTAGTTCCCCTGTCCCCCTAAAGTGTAGATCTAATTGAACAGGTGGCTTGGCCTGAGACTCTACAAAATAATGATCTTGCAGCTTCAAGCTCAAAAGTGAACAACTGTATTATTAACTATGGGTAATTACTGCACAGCTATTTTCATTTTGTTAAGTACTGACATCATTAAATAGCAGAAAGAGTTGATCCTTTAAAGTTTGTTAGAGGTTTTTTTTGTTTGTTTGTTTTTTCCCTATATCTACTTCTTAATGCCTTAAGAAAAGTATCCCCTTTTGTGATGCTTTTACTATTTAGAAGAGTTCGAACTCATTGTACTTCCCCAATGCTCTGTATGGAGTTCCTGTGAAGGTACAGAAATTTATGTACCTTCCCTTTCCTTTATCTTCTCCCATCTCTAATACAATCAAAATCAAATCTACTGAAATAATGACCATGTCAACCAGCTCTCTATCCCTTCCAAGCAGTTGTTTCAGGATAAGCTTCAGTTGCCTTTTTGAACAGTCATCCAAACAACTGGCATCCCTTTCATCTCTCTCTGCACCCTTCCCTTTTCATGATAGCTGCTGGAATAATGATCCTTCCCTTCACTGTGCATTTGGGACCACAGCGGTTTGATCAGGTCATAGTTTACTCCCTCACATAGGCAAGTCTCTATAAAAACCAGTAAATCATATACTGTATTACTAGTTGAGAAACTAGATTTTTTCCCCCTTTAACATCTTGTCCATTAAAATGTGATTCTATTCTGTTAATATTATGATGTAATTGCAATCAAAACAGCATGGGGAAGAGTGAATTGTGCCACTTGGGTGCATGTGTGCACCCGCACATGAACTAACATCTTGTATCTTCTAGCTTTTAATGAAAAAAATACATGATTACCCATTTTCCACTGCCTCCCAAATGTGAAGAAGTACTATGAGCTATACTGTACAATGCTGGTCATCCAATTGGTACTTGCAATAACAGTGTATTATAAAAGCAGATCATATTTATTTAGTGTGAGGTAAAAGGAATCTTTTGGATGGCCAGCATGTGATGATTACATTCAGAGGAGTCATCTGTCAAATAAGCTGTAGCAGTCAAACTTGTATTAAAGATGCTTAGATAGGAAATGGTATATTCTGTTTGGTATTCATAGGACAACAGAATTATGGGTATAATAGGTATTCACTCCATGGACATTTCTATTAGAATATGAATTTGTAGTATTTTCCATTATTAATTCCTACATGATTCATGTTTCCCTCTGTGTGTGTGTGTGTGTATAAACATACAAAAGAGACCCTACATTAAAAGATTAATATTGCAAAGACAATCGAACAAAAATTAGGAAATACCAGAATGAAGGTTGCTCGTACAAAATAAAAAAATAAACAGAATAAAAATTCTACTGCAGGCATTGAGAGAACAAGGAACACCTTTTAGATCAAAGGGTTAAAAATGTTTGTGCCTGGTCTATGCCTCAGGCTGATTTATTTATTTTTGGCATGGACAGCAACATTACATGTAACATTTTATTAGCTTGGTGTGCTTGCCTTTTCAACATTTTTTTATATCTATATAGGTTTGTATGTAATATTGTATAGACATTAAAGCTGGTCAAATATTTTTCTTCAAAACTGAAATATTTTTGAAGAGATTATTATTTGTTCTTAATGTTTAAGGTTATCATCAAAACAGAAGACCCTAAAACTTCTTTTCCTCCTTGTAATTTTCCCCCATTTTGTCACTGAATGCAGTAGACTGAGCTGATGTTTCTGCAGATTGGAGGTTCTGACAAAGAAGTATCATCAAAATTGTCCAAGCAATTCTAATGGTAAGGCTGAATAGGTCAATGAACCTCAAATGCCTGCCTACAAAGAGGTCAGGTAAAGTATACGAAGTTGGGCCAGGGACCTCTTGAACACTTGGCATGGGAGCTTTACCCCTCTCATTTTAGGTGAAGCTTGTCTTGCTGGGCCTAGAACTTTCCAGAAAAATTTTTGCACAGCTGGATATGTGAAGCATGTCAAGTTAGAGAGGTCTAGAGATGAGGCTGTTCTGAAATGACCTCCCAAATCAGCACATACGCACCTATAGTCAATACTACGTCTGGTGGCCCCTTAGTACAAGGCATTAGAGAGCCTTGTGTACCAGGGTTTACACCTCTGGAGTGCCTTAGAGCAGTTTTCAAACTTAGGATCAAGACCCCATACTGGGTCGCAGACTCTCAGGCACTGGGTCGCGGTGTCCCCCGCTGCTGCTGCTGCCGAAAGACTGGAATGCATTACTCAAAGATGTAATTATTTGGTTGAGGGCATAAATGATTTTCTTCCAACTGGGTCCCTAGAAAAAAAATTCAAAAATCACTGCCTTAGAAACTCCTTAGCATCAGGAGTATTTTGAGATCCATCATTACATGGAAGAAAATTAACACCTTAACTTTCTATCAGTTATCTGTTTGGAGCTGATGATTCTTTCTGATATTAACTTTTAAAAGTTATTAACATTTTAAATCGCAGAGTGAAAAATCAGCTAAATTTTGGTGCTGTACATGAGACTGTGATTAAAATGAGTCCAGTGAAATAAGTTTTCTCCCTCTATTTTCTACATTTTTGCTATAAAGTGACAGAAGAAAAACAGGATACCATTCTGGACTCCTGTGAACATCTCCATTTTCTTTTTACATATAATAAAATATGGAATCCTGTGTTATTTACTTCAAATTTAGTAGAACATTTTTTCAGACACAGGCTTTCTGCGCTGATTCTGAGATAGCTATTCCATTTTTTAAAATTTTGAGTCTGAGTCCAAAGCTGCAAATTTCAGCTATAAATCTGCAGAGGCTATCTTAATCTCTCCAGAATGTTCTAAGTACTTTCAGATCTTTGGAAGAAAAGGGCCAAAACTGCTTTGCTGTTAATAATCATGGAGTAAGAGAACAGTATCACTGATAGCGCTTAATTAAGCATTAAACCTCCCTAGACAAACTAATTCTGCCTACACATCCTTCTTATTACTATAAGTGTCTACAGGAAAGTGGGGTTCCATGTGGAGACCCGTGCCATTTCCTTTCCTATATTATTTCAGGAGAAGACTAATTTGTGTGCCAATGAGGCTCTTGTTATTGGTCAACAACAATAATACAATTGTCATACAGGTATCCATCCTCTAATGGAAATGATTTCAGTCAGTAGTAGACAAATCAGAACAACACACTTCAGTAGTAGAAAATATAAAGCAGTATTTTCACTAGTGTAGAATGGGCAAAAAATAACAATTAAAAAAAATAGCAGCCCATGAATATGAAAAGTAACAGGCCTAGTGAAGGGGGGGGGGGGGGAGGGTGAGAGGAGGAGGACCCTGACTGGCTTTAACTGGAAAGCTGGTTTCTTTTCTTGTGCATCCACATTTGCAAACTTAAGTCAGCACACACTCTTTTTGGTAAGGTTGCTGCAAGTCCCCACACATGCTTCATCCAGCACCAGTTAAACACTATATGATAATCTTTTGGTATTAAGTATTGGCAGAGTCAGGAGGTTTCCTTCATTCATCTTCTTACCACTGCCAAGGCAATCAAATTAATTCTGTTAACAGCCTGCCAAGTCAACTAGCCTACTAAACTGTCCTGTCTTAAAAATGAAATCGAGACATCATATCAAGTCATACCACTTCCCTGCTCAGTGTGATCACTGGAGCCCAGCCAAGGGGAATGACTACTATTATTATACAATGCCATGTGATGGCTTTAATGAACTGACATTTCCTGTTGCTAAATTGCCATGTCTGAAAGCCAAACAAAATAGAGTTCAACCTCTTTGGAAACCAGTCAATGGTTTGTTTTTTTCAACCTTTTGCCTTCTCTCCCACCGATAATGCTTCTCCATGCAATCCTGCCTGGATACAGGGGTTTGATATTAAAAAACAAACAAACAAACAAAAAATTAGCCTTCAACCTTGGAGCACAACCAATCATAATGAAGTTCTATGATATCTGTTTAATAGACTGAACAATTAATAACTGAATGGGTGATATTGCTTTGATTAGAACCATTGGTGAAGGGTTTCGACAAAGCCATGCTCTACTGCTTAGAGTTTTGCCTCATGTTCATACTTGCACTGTCCTATACTATAGAAAATGCATTGACTTCTGGGTACTTATTTCACAGTTCTCCACACATCTTACTGAAGCAGTGGCATCTGGAAGGTTCCAAAAGACCTTTCTGGAATGCCAAGGAAACTGTGAGAAACGTAATCAAATTCTCTAGTTCTCTGAGAAATTCCCACAATTGTCATTTTGCTTTGTAAAATCTATGGCTCCTGTTATGCAGGAAGTCATCTTTATGCAATTGTTGTTCTGATCCTAGCACTACAGCAGGGGTTGGCAAAGCTGACACGCACAAGCACCTATTCGCAGCCTCACGCAGGGCTTTTAGCCCTGAGGTGCCACTGCTGCTAATTCCCCTTGCTGGCCCCGCCTCCAGCAGGGCCTGGGCCTGCAAGAGCCATGTGTGCGCCATGGATCCTGTCCCCTGCTGGCCCCGCTCCTGGCACCTGCTGAGCATTGGGGGTCAGAGCTGGCAAAGGAGTTGGGAAGGTTGCTAACCCCTGCACTACACTAACCAGTAGTACTCAGAATTTGAGGATGATTTCAATCAGATTGTATGGCTTTTGGGTTCAAATTACAACCGTATAGTGTGGTGAGACCAAGGTATTCTAAAGACCTTCAGGATTTTATTCATATTTTCTTTCAAGCTCACAGAATGGTGTTTAAGGAGTACTCATATAAGTAAATGATTGAAAGATTAAGCCCCCATTGACAATTCATAGTATAAAGCAAGTTCCATATAAGCTCTATGTTTTATTGGAAACTGTTATAAATATCAATCAGATGAATATATTTAACTGGAGGTGGAGAGAGTTTTCTAAAAAAGAGGAATAGAATTGAATAATCAGGAACAAGAAATTTCTATGCTCAGTAGAGCTGGTTGGAAAATTTTCACTGAAATAGTATTACATTAAAAATGCCTCGGAAGTGAAACTGAGGTAATGGTTGCTGGCTCACTGGGGTTTTTTTTGTTGTTGGCTTTTGGGGGTTTTTTTGCTGCAAACTTTATTGATTTCAGTGAAATTTCCTGTGGATCATTTTTAAACTGAGTTTCTCCTTTCCAAATATCTTGTTTTACAGCAATTTCTAAATTGTGTTTCAAAATGAATTTCACATTATTGCATAATATGCCCACAGTAGTAGTAGTAGTGCATAATATAACATGCCAGAATATAAAACATCATATTGACATAAAAGTGAAAATATTCTGTCATTAAAGTGATCTGTCACAATACAAATTGCAACATTGTATTTCTAGATTAGAGTGTCTCTTCTTTGTGTTTTAATGAAACACATTCACACTTCCAAAAGAAAATGTACTAACTAGAGGAACAGCTGGTTTCAAACTCTAGAAAAGTCATTCTAGGCTAAAACAAGGATACGAAGTACTAAAGTTTATTTTTAAAGTACTGCATTATTCCCTAATAATTTTAGAAGCTTAAAACATCGTCATTTTCCCCTTTCTTAATGAGGTGTGTCAAGCAATAGACTTGGGAGAAAAGACAAATAGGAATTTTTGTTTTTTACTTTTTAGAGCTAAAGAAGGGGGTGGGGAAGGAAAGAGAGTTAATTGTACAGGAAAATGTTAACATGTCGAATCCTACAATTCTCTCACCAAAGGTAGTTTCAAATACCCTATTTTGGCTTATTCAAGTTATTTTGTAAGTCACAAAATCAACACCTTGATGGAACATAAATTATGTGTCTCCATTAACTACGCATTTTGGTCATGTCAGGTGAGCTGGAATAAAACTGTAATATGCCCAATAAGAGAAAGGTAAATGGGGTTAGCTCACTACAGGCACCACCTTACAACTATAGGATTGGGTGTGTTCTTTTTCTCTTTCCTGGAGCCCAAGATGACAGCTGCTTCTGTCTTGCTATGGTCTGCCCTCTTCCATAATTCAGCCCTCCAGTCAGGTCACAAATTGTTTCCACCTCTTTTGAGGTATAGAAAGAGTCCAAAAAAGGACAGATACCCTGTCAGACAAGGGTGCCCTCAGGCCTCATCAGTGCAATGTCTTAGAGTCTTGACCTTCTGGTAATAAAGTCTTCATTTTATAGACTCTCTGTACCACAGCTAGGCTTTCCACTTTCAGCCTTGTTCGGGGCAGGGGAGTGGGCTGGGTTGGTAGGAGAATCCAAGCCTACACTCTCCACATAGTTCCAATCCAAAGCCTTATAGTAAGGCAGCAAGATTCTGCACCCCAAAGATGCCATGTCACTGATCCCCTAGATTGCTTGCTACCAGCCCTCTTATTCTGAAGTGCAAAACAAAATAAAACAAAGGATAAATCTGAGACCTTGCAAGTGTCCAGTATCTTATTTCTCATTACAGGTCAGGTACAATCTCAATAGCGAAAAGGCCTCAGTCAACTTGGCTTCTCCTAGTACAGTGTCTGAGGAGTTAGAGTGTATGTCTCTTCACCTTTAAAGCTGCCTGCTACTGCACTGTTCTGCTCCCCCTTTTAAAGCTCAGTCTCCAGACCATAACAATGAGATTCCTGTGGCACCTTAAAGACTAACAAATTTCTTCGGGCATAAGCTTTTGTGGGTGCCAACCCACTTCATCAGATGAGTCTGACGAAGTGGTTTGGAGACAATGAAAGCTTATGCCCAAAGAAATTTGTTAGTCTTTAAGGTACCACAGGACTCTCGTTGTTTTTGCTGTACACAGACTAACACAGCTACCACTCTGGAAATCATCTCCAGACCATGATTACATTGCAGGTATGGCAGGGTGGAGCTCTCTGGGCCAAAATAACTCTTTACCTTTTTGCAGGCCTTGCAAACCCTGTCACAGATGGTCTTCCCCAACTCATTCAGCTCTAAAATTGACCAGCACAGAGGTGTTGGAGGTCAATGATCAGCATCAGTATAATGGAATAAACATCTGTATTAACAGTGCCATTCATGTACTAAACTCTATATAATCTCCCTTAACCCCTAACAGCTCTTTCAGTCGAGTAAATTAGCAAAAAGCAGAGAATTGGTGTGGCTTTTTAAGTAATACACAGGTTTGGAACAATATAATTGGTACAGTAAAATTCTAGAGATGATGTGGGACTCTTCATTCTTCTGAGAGGATGCATGCTTTAGAAGAAAAGAAGAGAAAAAGTAAGATATCCAAATTAGGCATAGCAGGAACATATACTGTGGGCAGTGAGGGGGCTCATTTTCAATTATTTTAACCTGTAGATATCACAATAATAAATGCCACAGAAAAATCTCAAATAGATTTAGTAACGACCGGCTGCATGACAACTCTACGCCCAACACATCAGGCCTGGATTATAGTAGAGCCCTTGCAAGCTCATTTTTGATCAACGGCTTCGGTGCATCCTCATCATTTTGTAATAGTGTGTCCAGAGTTATCCATTCTCCAGGATAACATGAAATGGCGAATTGGTAGGGAGGTTATGCACGTCATGTGCCTTATGTATAAGGAAAAGTTTGACAACCAAGGTGTATGGAAGATTAATGCAGAAAACATACACAGAGAAACATTTTCTTTTCCTTATTAGAAGTTAGTGGTGCTGCAGCTCGAGGTTTGATCTCTTTTGTTAGCTACTCAAAGGCCCACAGCTTGTCTGCTAATGTTTATCAATCACTATGAAACCCTAATGTCCAGATAAAGAGCCCAATGGTACCATGAAAGCACCCATTAGCTGCATCTCTATGTTTGACATTCTTGGGGCTGGCTTGGAATTTCTGAAGCATGGGTTGGGACTGAGTGTGATGTTCATCCTATTGATTTACCTACTCTTGCTTAGTCTTGCTATAGGCTCATGCAAAAAACTGCAAAGTATAATCTCTCCCTATTATGTCATGCAGCTTGCACAGCTTTTATTAATCATGTTGTCAGATACATGCCAAAATGGCTGAGCAGAAATTTAGCCATTTCAAAAGAGGGAAAAACCGTAATCCATTTCAGGATTTCCTTTGTAAAACTGGGTAGCAAAAGGTAGCAAGACACATAATAGTGTGTCAGGGTTGCTGTGTAAGAGTGTGCCAGTACTGTTCATAGGTTTGGGTAAACCAGTTCAGATAAAATAAGATCTGACCCAAATCTTGACAGAGAACTGTAAATCAGTTCAAGATGAGATTTCCAAATTTACCCATCTCAAAGACTACAGACCCTAAAATGAGGTTTGAAACTCATGAGAATAAGCTTGTGCATAGATTTTAAGCTCTTTGATGTTGAGTGGTTTGGAAATATAACAAGAACACAGCATTTCTTATGGTATTATACTTGGTGGAAAGCACTGTTGCTTCCAAACCAAAGCAGGAAGGGACTTCAAACTTTTTTTTTTTAAAGTTATGAAGTATTTTGAACCTGCCAAATTGTTTGATTCATATTTAGATCAAGCTATGGATGAAGGCTGGGTAAGTTTTTCAAACAAGATGATTAAATTTAAGGTTGTATCTGTATTTAGGCAACTAATTAAGGGACACGGGGAGTGCTGGTTGCTTAGAATTTTTGAAAAATCAGGTCATTTATAGAGACATCTAAATAAGAATTAAGAACCTAAGTTATCCATTCAAATATAAACAAAAGCCTAAGACATTAACAAAAACTCAAACAATTCAGCAAATTTAGCTTGAATCAAGGGATGCTTCCTTAGTATATACCTGACAAAAAGGACATTTTTCTGTATTCTGTGAGGAACTCAATGGTATTCTTAGAGTGGAGGGATGGGGATGACTTCCATCAGGGCTTAAGAGGATTTCTAGGGGAAGAGCTGCTTCCTTTTCCATAAAAATGATATGGTTTACATATCAGAATATATTTTCTATATAGAGACCATTCTCAGACTCTTTAATATAAAGTATATACAGCACCTAGAGAATGATCGATTGGTTCCCTGCCACTCCTTAAGATCTGTTTGTTTGTTTTTTATTTAAGCACATATGCTACAAACCATTTATCTATGATCTGTATAAGGTATTTAATTTCTGGCAAATGAATCATGGAATGTAACAGCACATTGCCCCCAAACTGATGAACAATAGGAAATTCAAAGTAGTTTGCAAACTAGTTTCACGAGGGGAAAAACTCAGACCATAAATAGAGTGACAACATTGCCTTCTTTCTGATGAGCTCTATTTTCAGTATCATAGGAGTTTTTTCAATGTGTAAACATAAATAATGTCTTCCACTTACAACATTACATTTTGGTACATGCTGGCATGATGCTTGCTTTCCAGCAGGGCCCAGCTGAATCATTAGTGCAGACTGGACGACATTTTACCTTTCTAATCACTCCCTGTGTGAGTAGCCCCAGTGAAGTGTCTCATGGGATCATGGGATCCGTCTGCCAAGTGGTACACAAAAGGACAGAGGCAATTGCAATGCCTTACAATGCTAGAGGTGACTGAGGGGTGTGCAAGTCTAAAAGAAGGGCAGGATCCACATTGAGTGACCAATGCACGCTGATTCATCCACTGGATCCTTCACTCATTCCTGAAAAGCTCTAGTGAAAAAATAATGTTGTGCCCAGACGCCAACAGCACTTAAAGTATGTTGGTGATATTATAATTCAGGGTCTCACTGACTTTGGCAGCTCTACAAATGTAGCATTCCTGAAAGACTTATTTCACTTATATACACAAAAATGCTTCCCGTCAAATGAAGCATGAATATTTTTTCCCTTTTGAACAAACAGTGTATTTAATAAGGCCAATGTAAAGAAAACCCCCATGCACTTTTTTTGTTTTGTATCTTACCACTACACAATTCCCAGTAGTGATGGAGTAGAGGTTCATATTTCATATTCCATGGAAGGAACTGGCAGTATTTGTCCATGCTATGAGAAATTTCTAATTTTCATGTCAAGTTTTTCAAGTTAGAAATGAAGATTTTTCTGAAAAACATTTACCAAAGCAAAACCTATATTTAAAGTATTTTTATTGGTTGCATACATAGCAAAATCCTTTGCCTGCATAGTGGAAAAACACCACGAGACTTACGTTTTTGTGGGCTTATATATATTAGGGTAAAAAAATTAAATTAACATTTCACAGGTAAGCATGCGTAAGAACTTAATGCTAAATTTAATCTTGGAACCAAAACTCCCTCTATTCTGCAGGGGTTTTCTGTCTTATCGGGTAAGCCACTGAAAAAGAGTGAATTCCTGTAAATAATAAATTCCTTTCTTGTATGGCAGATGGAGTTTTCAAACTTCAAAACTTTTTTTTCCACTCATGCTATATACTTATCCAAAGTTTTTCAAAGCCCTTCACTTACTTGGTAAGCGTCCAGTGAAATGCCCAGGTCATTTTCATGTCTACTGCAATCCAAATCCTTGAAATCAGAGTCACAAATTTAAGATTCAATTAATTTTATATAGAAATCTATTTCAAATGCTTCAAAGTTAATGGCAAGCGCATGGAGCTTTTAGGATATTAGACTTGGAAGACAATGAGCCAATATGATGCCCTAGAGCTTCACATTAATCCATGGTGTAAGTCTGAGTTAGGACCAGTATAATATAATGTTTGCATTAATAATCTGGAAGGAGGAGGAAGCAGGTATTCAATATTTGCAGATAGTTGATAGCATATTGGGAGAAGTTGGAACAGACAAATAATGCAAAAGAATCCTGTGATTATAAATGTGAATAGAAAATAACCCAAACAGATTCAGTTTGGAAAGCTGCTAGCTCATGCTAAAACACCTGAAGAAAAGCATTTCAAGGGACGCATAGGATGGGATTTTCAAAGGCTTTTGGCATTGATCTAATTCTGCTACCAATGAAGTCGGTAGGGGTCGGTCCTAGGGCCGGTTCTATTCAACATCTTCATTAATGATCTTGATGATGGAATAGACTGCGTGCTTAGTAAGTTTGCGGATGACACCAAGTTGGGGGGAATGGTAGATACTCTGGAGGGCAGGGACAGGATCCAGGGAGACTTGGACAAATTGGAACACTGGGCCGAAAGAAACCTCATGAGGTTCAACAAACACAAGTGCAAAGTCCTGCACTTAGGACGGAAAAATCCCATGCACTGCTACAGGCTGGGGACTGATCAGCTAAGTAGCAGCGCTGTAGAAAAGGACCTGGGGGTTCTTGTGGATGGGAAGATGAATATGAGCCAACAGTGTGCCCTTGTTGCCAAAAAGGCCAATGGCATATTAGGCTGCATCAGTAGAAGTATTGCCAGCAGATTGAGGGATATGATAATTCCCCTCTATTCGACACTGGTCAGGCCGCATCTGGAATACTGTGTCCAGTTTTGGGCTCCCCACTACAGAAAGGATGTGGACAAATTAGAAAGAGTCCAGCGGAGGGCAACAAAAATGATTAGGGGGCTGGGGCACATGACTTATGAGGAGAGACTGAAGGAACTAGGCTTATTTAGTCTACAGAAGAGAAGACTGAGGGGAGATTTGATAGCAACCTTCAACTACTTGAAGGGTTGCTCCAAAGAGGAGGGAGCTAGGCTGTTCTCGAGGGTAACAGAGGACAGAACAAGGAGCAATGGTTTCAAATTACAGCTGGGGAGGTCAAGGTTGGATATTAGGAAAAGCTTTCTCACTAGGAGGGTGGTGAAGCATTGGAATGGGCTATCTAGGGCGGTGGTAGAATCTCCATCTTTGGAGATTTTTAAGGTTCGGTTAGACAAAACCCTGGCTGGGGTGATTTAGGGGGAGTGGTCCTGCTTTTTAGCAGGGGGTTGGACTAGATGACCTTGTGAGGTCCCTTCCAACCCTATTATTCTATGATTCTAAGTCAAACGAGTTTTACACCTGACTTTAGGAGAAGCAGTGTTAGACCAATGTTGAGTACTTTTGAAAATCGCACCCTATAGGGAGGGAGAAACTGCTGGAAAATCTTAAGGATAAGGGAAAGTACATTCTACATCGGTTTGCAATGTAGGTAGGAAAAAACCCAATATGATTTTGAGCTTCTTATACATCACAGAGCAGAGAGGTAACAGGCCTCTGTGGAGGCTTTCAGATTCTATGGTGATGAGAACTATACAAGTACCTAGATATATAGATAGACAGACAGACAACTCTGGACACCATATTGCCAGAAAGATATTAACAAGTTGGAGGGAATTCTGTGCGGGGAGCTGGGGAGCTCAGAATATTGGTAAAAAGGGGATAAGTAGCCCTTTACTTCTATAGCTTGCAGCTGCAATTTGCTCAAACATAGGAATAACAACTCCAAGTTACTGTCATCTGCTGACTATTGGGTGCCTTGGGCTCCATTAGTTGGTGGGATTTTGGTCACGATTGTTTAAGTCTATTGAGAGAAAAGATTCATGTATGGCCACATGATTTTCCTTTTATAGGTGTTACGCTACCATACTTTTAAATCAGAGACAGCCATGACTGATCATAGTGTAAGTAGGAGGCTAACTTAAAATATAATAATTTACCACTAGTTATTAGAATTCTTCTAAATTGATCTGCAATGTGCTCTGCAAGAAACCTTAAATGCTTTTTTGATTAGTATCTGAGGTCCCTGCAAATTTTCAGTGAGTCTGTAGAAGTGATTGTGTTTGATATTGCTTGGTTAAGAAACGTTTCAGATGTTATCTTACACGTATCTTGCTCTGTACTGTCCCAGTAGGTCTGGGTTCCTTTTGGAACCTTGTACTTAGTCATTATATTAGTCATAGAAGAAAACATTCTGTTCTTGTTAGCGATCCAAATGTTAAATCCCTACCCTTGAGAATATGCAATAAATATGACACTATTGTGCAGTGAGAAAGCCTGGTTTGGCTGGATAGTACAGGAAGTGCATTGCGTTAGTAATGAATGCACTTTACATATTCTTTAATGGTATTCTTCAGAAGTTATAGACTCTACACAATTTCCTTTGGGAAGCATGACTCAGACTCTAAGGCCAGAAGGGACCAATATGATCATCAAGTCTGACCTGCACAATGAAGGCCACAGAACCTCATCCACCCCTTCTGTAATAAACCTCTAACATATGACTGAGTTATTAAAGACCTCAAATCATGGTTTAAAGACTTTGCGGGACATAGACTCCAACAGCAAGTCAGCTGTCTCCCATGCGACAGAGGAAGACAAGGTTGTTAAGATGCAGAAAAAACTGAAGTGCCCTGAGACTGATCCTAGATCTAATTTGCACAGACGATGTTGTACTGATTTTGTACAACAATCAGTTGTGTTGAGAATTGTTTATATTAGGCAAAAGCATTAAAAAACAAACTCTTCTTCCAAATTCTATCATAAAATATCTTCCACTTTAATCACTGTTTTTACAGCAAAAAGGTTGCAGCAGACACAGCCAAAATGCAGTCGCCATAGTTTTGACATTCATAGCACAAACACAGAGTGTCTCTTGCTACCAGAGTGTTCTACATAGCATTTGACAAGTTTCTTTACTTCTTTGTTTGAAAATAAAAGGATGAGTGTTGCTGTAACCCATATGAAAGGAAATCACATCAAATGCCATCTACATAAACCCAACAAGCTGAGAGCATGAGAGAAAGCTAAAACGTCAACAATGCCTTCATCAGAAATGTTATAACACTTCACTGTAATAATTATTATAATGGTATAAAAATCTCCCTTAGTAACAGTCTATGGTTTGTGTAATCTAAATAAATCTTTAAGAGGTTGACATTGAGATGATTCAGTCATAGCTTGATGCTTGTTAAAATACAAGTAAAACTTAATCCTGCTCAGTTTCGTAAATGACACCTACTTAAGTTTGCTGGATTTGTCTATCTGCATGTCAAATGTCAGAGAAAATTATACTGGCTAGAAAAGATTTAATGATTGAGAAACAAAAACTGCTAAAGAGAAGAGATGGTGCATTTTAAACACTCTAATTTGTTTTCAGCATTGAATACACTGAATCTTATCATTTCAGAACTTCAGTTTTCATTTTTTTCATGCATCTGACGAAGTGGGTTATAGCCCACAAAAGCTTATGCCGAAGAAAATCTGTTAGACTATAAGGTGCCACAGGATTCTCATTGTTTCAGTTTTCATTGTTATCTTTAGAGCATCTTGGTTTTTTCCACACTATGAAGGGAAGAAAACAAGCTATGTGATATGTATCAGCGTCCTCTCTGTTCAGTGTTAAAACAAGTACTGCATAACCATAGAATGGTCTATATTTCATTTTAAAATGTTCAGGTAAGTTCCATTATCTAGCTAGCTTTAAATTCTAGTGTCGTACCTAATTCAACAATTAAAGTATCTATGTTGGCATGGAGGGGAGTCAAATTTACTCATAACTGTGAACTCGAGTAAAAAAGTTATGGAATTTCAAAAAGGATTGCAATAACTATAACAAATGCTGATGGGAACAGTTGCAAAATGGAGAGACAGACTGAATTATTCCAAGGGGAAATGCCTACAATAATTCAAGGACTGTTTTATGATTGTATGCTTGCTAAACAAGAACAGTGCAAGATTGAAATGCACCAAAATTGGTCAGTTGAAAATTAGGCCTATTGGTGGATAATAGGGTGGTCTAGTTTGCACGGCACTTTTTTTTTTTTTTTTTTTAAGAAAGACTTTTTTTAAAAAGAGATTTTTGGGGAAAACATGGACAAATTGATGGAGGTTACCACTACACTGACTGATAAAAACTACCACTCATTAGGTCGACTTAAGCCTCCTTAGGTTGACCTAACCCTTCCTTAGGTCGACCAAAGCCCAGTGTGAACTCAGAAGTCCACTTTGTTAAGTCGACCTAAGAGCAGTTAGGTCAACTTAACGAAGTGGACTAAGTCGCCTTAAAGTGTTGCTGCTTGTTAAGTCGACTTCAATAAGGCCGACTTTAAGTCGACTTAAAGTCGACCTTATTAAAATCAACTTAACAAAAGTCGACTTAACTTTTCTAGTGTAGACATAGCCCTTGAGTCTAACACATTTTTTCTAGTCCTTGTTGCACCTCTCTAAAACCACTCCAGTTCATCAAAGTCTTGAATTGATGACAGAAGAACTGGACACAGTATTCTAGCAATGGTTTCACCAATACCAAATACAGAGGTAAAATAACCTTTCTACTCCTACTTGAGATGCTCCTTTTGGATATATATCCAAAGATCATATTAGCCCCTTTGTCCACAACAGCACATGGGGAGCTCATATTTTTAGCTGAATATCCACCATAAACCTCAAATATTTTTCAAGTCACTGCTTCCGAAGATAGAAGCCCCATCCTCTAAGTATGACCTATATTCTTTTCCCTAGATGTATACATTTACAGTTAGTCACATTAAAACATTTGTTCACTTGAGCCCAGCTTACCAAGCAATCCAGGTCACACTGATTTAGTGACTTGTCCTTTTCATTATTTACCAGTCCCCCAATTTTTGGGTCCTCTGGAAAATTTATCATGATGATTTTGTTTTCTTTTACATTAATAAAAATGTTAGCTAGTGTTGGGTCAGAACCACCCCTGCAGGGATTGCATTAGAAATACATCTATTTGATTATGATTCCTTATTAAAAACACATTTTGAGACAATCAGTTAGCTAGCTTTTACACTATTTAATGTGTGCCTTAATTTTGTGCTTTTCTAGTTTGTTTTTCTCTTTTTTTTTAACTTAAAATACTATATCAAATGATATGCCTTATAGAAATTCAAATCTACTACATCAACACTTACCTTTATTATCCAAAACTTATAATAAAAAAGATATCAGGTTACTTTGACAGGTTCTAGTTTCCCCAAACCCATGTTGATTGGTATTCATTACCTTATCCTAATTGAATTAGTTATTAATCAAGTCCCATATCACCTGCTCCATTATCTTGTCTGGGATCAGTACCAGACTGATCAGTTTATAATTACCCAGGTTATCACATTTACCCTTTTGAAATATTGGCTCAACATTAGCTTTCTTCTAGTTTTCTGGAACTTCCCCACTGTTCCAAGAGTTATTGAAAATAAACATTAGCAGTCCAGCAAGCTGCTCAGCCGGTTCTTTAAACTCTTAGGTGTAAGTTATTTGAAACTACTGATTAAAAATGTCTAACTTTAGTAGCTGTGGTTTAACATTCTCTTGAGATATTAGTGAAAAAGGTGTTTTATTGTCAAGGGACCAGGCAACAACAGTCCAGCTTAGGGGTTATAACTGGACTGAGGGATTCAGAGTCAGGAATCAGGGGCTAGAGCTGAGCGTCAGGAGCCAGAAATCAGGAAGGGAATACAGGGCTGAAGCAAGACAGGAATAAGGAACAGCCACTGCCACTAAGCTTAAAAGGAGGCCTGCTGGCTCCTTCAGATAATCAGATGGTCCTGCTGTGACCTGAAGGATCTCTTTTATCTCCCTGGAGACTGAGGTGGCTAGTCCTCAATCTCAGCTGAAGGTGCTCAACCCTGACAATTATTATATGATATGACTATATCATCTGTTTCCTCCACCAAATACAGAAAAGAATTATTTATTGAACACCTCTGCCTTTTCTTCTGTCTTCTAGGAAGCAGGATCAGACTTGGACTAGAGCTGTTATTGCAGTTGTTGTTAATTTCAGCTAATTTATTTTCTTTTGCCCCCAAAAGGATAGTTATTTTTGGTACTGCCCAAAAGACTATTTTTTTCCCCTCTAAAAACTTCCTTTGGCTAAAGGAAAAGAAAACAAGGGATGCTGTTAAAATGAAAGCCTTATGAAGATACAGAAAAGAATCAGGTAAAGTATTAAATAATAAAAGGTTACAAGGATTTTTAATGGTATGTTTACCAAGACACTAAGCAGACTGAGGTTTCGGTATATGAAACCATGAACCACGTTTAGTACTGTTTTATGTTGGACATTGACTTGATTATGTTAACACCTTTGACTCCCTGGCTATGTCTACACTTACCAAAGTTAGTTTGAATTAGTTAATTCGAACTAACTAATTCGAACTAATTTTAGTTAGTTCGAATTAAGTTAATTGGAATTAGCATGGCCCCACTAGAATGCTAGTTCGAACTAAGAAAGTGCCATGCAGGGCACTTGTTTAGTTCGATTTAGTCAGTTGCATTAAGTTCAATATGCCGGTTAGTTCGAACTAAGCAGTTAGTTCGAACTAACATGGCCACATTGACTTAATTCGAAGTAAAACGAGGTTTTACTAATTCGAACTAACTTTTCCTTAATTCGACTTAAGGAACCGCTTAAATTGAATTAAGGAAACTCCAGTGTAGACACAGAGTAAATTAAGTCGACTTAAGCCTGCTTAAGTCGACTTAATTTACAAGTGTAGACGCACCCCTTGAGTCCATATATTTTGTCTAAATTAACACAACGTGCCATACTCCTTTTTGCCATGCCAGACTCCTTTATTGATTTCCCAGGTATATTTAGTACAGACTTATGTCTAATCTCACAAGGGTTGAGCACTTTGACTCAACTGAAGAGAGAACAGATTTCTCTGGAGGATTATAAAGAACATTTTAATTATTAGTTAGAACAGCACTAGCAAAATCCCTACAATATCCTAAAACACTGCTACAGTTAAACACCATGAAACCAGAGTTTGTTGAAAGTCAGTTTATATGATGCTGATTACTTTTTACCAATGAACTTAGCATTGTCTTTTTATCTACGAAACACTAATGCAAACCAAGAAATCACTGTGGTCTTTCAATAAGCATCTACTTCTGTTATAAGCTCTGAGGTCTTTGCTGTAATATGAAGAACTCCATGCTGCTCCCTTCACTTCCCATCTGGAATTATAATAAAGAGTGCCGAGAGGTTACCATGGTGGTATAATAACAACCAATTACTTTTCTTTGTCTTTGTGCCATCTGATCTGGTTTGAGTTTGAAGTCTTTGTTGGAAGAAGTTATGACACTATGATTATTATTGTGTTCTTACTCATACATTTATTAGATGCAAAAATATTTTTGCAGAGCTTTTCTTAGAGTTATTATAAAGCACCTAATACTTTTATACTGTTAACCCATTTCCCTAACTGGGGGATCAATGCCTTTTTTCCTTTCCCCAGAAGTGATTTTACGTGGGAGACAAGTGCTTAGAACAGAGAACTGGGAGTCAGCAGATGCGGTTTCTATTCCCTACTGTCTCACTGAGTGAGGGTCTGATGCAAAGCCCAAACGAAGTCAATGAGAGTCTTTTCATTGTTTTACAAGAGATTTGGATCAGGCCTGCTGTGTGACCCTCTCTTGTCTCATTGTACTCCGAGACGCAGGATAGAACAGTGACCCACCTTTGTGAAATGCTTTGAAACCTTTGGCAGAAAAAAGTTGCATAACTGTAAAGCACATTATACTAATTATGTATAATGAAAGATTTAATGTATTGATCCTTGTTATTACTGGCTGAGAGGGGGCCCCTCCTCAATTTTTGCTTAAACCATAAAAATACATTTACCGGTGGTTTAGGATGCATTTATATTTTCTGTCTGTCTGTCTGTGTTTTTACAGTATTAAAAAAGAGTCCTCTCAATATGTAGGTGACATAAAGAAACATTTGTTTCTGGTTTGTGGTGCTTAGTTTTACCCCCAAAATCTCCCAGTCGAAAGACAAAATGTAGGAGAATACTAACAAGTATACTTGTTAAAGGCCTACCTCTCCTTCTGTATCTTGAGCTTGACTCCATATAAATACCATGCTTGTATTTTTATTTTTTTATTTTTTTTAAATAATGGTGCTTCAGAAATCAGCACTTACTTAGCTCTGGATTATGGTTGGCCCCTTAGCACTGATATGGGTTTGGGGAGGGAGAAGTAACACTTATATCCCATGTAGCCAACCACAAAACAAGGAGGAGCAAGGCCATACTATATCTTCCTGTGGCTGCTAGCTGTCCAAAAGGGGAACAGACAGATGGCTCCATCCCCTGCTCTGCATCAAGTCTGGTGGAGCTAAAGCTATAGTGTGTGTTACTCTTGGGAATTCCAGTTGCAGTGTGACTCTGCCTTGCCTCTGTCTGCATATGACAGAATCTAACCCTCTAGTTTATTTATGAGAAACACAGAGCTCTCCAAGTTCAAGTTAGAGCCAAGGGCAGGTTCAGCTTGAGCCAACAGAGATAGAAAGAAACTAGCTTTTAAAAGTGATATTCTCCAGGAGTCACAAAATATGGATAGGTCAAAATATGAAATATTCACTCACTTGGTTCTTCTGAAAGATTGCGTTAGCCATCTTTATTTGTAATTCACACTTCCAAACTCAACCTCTCTCCCACTTCCCCATATATGTTCTTTTTAACATCAGTGAAAGAAAGTGCTTCCAAGAGTTGGTTTTCTGTGCTTTGGTGCCAATCAGTGCATACTCCTCTATCCTTGCCCTCCCTTCTCACTCACATTTATCTGCCCAATTCCAAACTCATTAACCTGATACAAAAACAAATGTATCATGTTACTTTTCATTAGCTGATCTTCTTGGGACCAAGTCCTAAAAGATATTGTGCATGCCCTCAAAAGCGCCAAGCACCCCCGGCTCTTTGAAACATGCAAATCACCATTTAGATAATTCCCTTGGCTTCCACATTAGATATTTGAATTTGAATTTCAGTTATGCTACTCTCCTATGATACCTGCAAGGGAAAAATGGTGAAAGAAAAAAAGTACTGTTTTCCTTTATGACCTTATCAGTACAATGGTTAATAGGCTGCAAGTCTAAGTGGATTTTAAATTTGTGGTACCTACCAGCTTTTTACCAGGGGATGAATCTCAGTCAAAGGGTATATTAGGAAATTATCACGTTAATATATCATCCTCTTTTATGAGGTCATGGGTCCATATGTTAATTTACTACTGTGACAGGTAGGTACCGGGATCCAGTCCAGTGTGCCGCTGTGACCGCCCAGCTCCACTCCTGAACCCCAACTTACCATGCTTTGCCAGGTGACTACTCACTCCCGAGTCAGTCCACATTGGCCTTCTGCATGTAATCAGTCCCAGGCAGTGGGTGTGCACTCACTAGACACCTATGGGACAGTCTCCAAGAAGACAACCCCTGCCACCAGATACCTCACCGAGAACTCCTGTCCTTCAGGGATTGGGACTCACTCCAATCTCCATAAACACACATCTATCCATTTGACACTGAATGGACTGGCCTGGCCACTCTGAATCACACCTTCTAAAGTTCACACAGCTGTAGATAAAACAAAGACGTTTATTGATTCAGATATGATTTTAAGTGAGTATATAGAAAATCAATGCACAATCATTTAATAAGAGAGTCAAAAGTTACCATGAGAAAATAACATGCATGCTAACCTACCCACACTACTACAATTATGCTCATCTCACCACTGAAGTCCGGCTGTGATGGTTTGCAGCCATTCTCTCCCTATTTCTACACAGGGCCCAATTCTTCTTGTACATGTTTCAAGATGGAGTCTCTGACAAAAAGCCTGGAGCAGCTCCAAGCATCTGTCTTTGTTTTCAGTCTCCTCTCAGCTCCCTTCCCTTTCCCGGGCTGAGGTGATCTCTTTGTCCTGTATGAGCCAAGGACCTCAGTTTGCGTTGTCTTTGTTCTCTCTTTCAGGTACTTGCTTTCAGCTTTGGCTGTTTACATGCTGCTGGCAAACAACTCTGTTTGTCCCCTCCCCTCTGAAACAATTTGAGAAATTGGAGAATTGGTCTGGAATCCACAAGATAAAATTCAATAAAGCCACGTGCAAAGTAGTATGGTTAGGAAGGGAAAAAAATCAAATGAACAACTACAAAATGGGTAACTGGCTAAGAAGATATACTGCTGAAAAATGGGGGTTATAGAGCAGCATAAATTGAATATGAATCAACAATGTGATGCAGCTGCAAAAATGTTAATATCCTAGGCTGTGTATAGAGGAGTGTTGTCTATAAAAGAAGAGAGGTCATCATTCTACGCTCTTTGGCACTGTTGAGGCCTGAGCTGGAGTACTGCGTCCAGTCCTGGACACCACATTTTAGGAAAGAGGAGGATATATGGGAAAGAGTCCAGAGGAGGACAACAAAAGGAATAAAAGGTTTAGGAAATTTGACTTCTGAGGGAAGGTTAAAACAATTGGGCATTTTTAGTTTTAAGAAAAAGATGACTGAGAGGCACCTTCTAATATGTTAAGGGCTGTACAAAGAGGACAATGATCAATTGTTCTTTATGTCCACTGAAGATAAGACAAAGTAATGGTCTTAACCTTCTGCAAGGCAGATTTAGATCAGATATTAAGAATTACCAACCCAAAAACATTAGTAATGAAGTATATATCTCAAATTCAGAAGAGCCTGGTGTCAGTTAACATCAAGTTAACATCTTGTACAATATTTTAAATAAAAATATTTGAAACAGGAATGAAAAAAAAAAAAAAGCACATCTTATTTTTACGTTTTCTTTTTTTTTTTAAAAAGGTCATTAAGAATGTATATGCCCAGTTTCAGCTTGTAGTGAATTTCTTAAACCATACTGTAAGCCCTGGGGAAAAAATGGGTTTCCTTATGGAGATGCTGAGATCCATAGCTACAGTGTTACAAACAGCTTCACTATCAACTGTTCCAAACAGACAAATACAGAGGTAACAAAATCAAGTCAATTTTTTAAAAAGCTGTTTCTAAGCCTTCTGTCACTGCTCATGTCTCACCTACAGTGTATCCAGTGACTCATCCTCCAATTATCTCTGCTGTCATTCTGGTCCAAACTGCCAGGAGGAAAGGAAGTACTGACAGAAACACTTCAGAAGATTAAAATAAACAGGTATGTGATTTCCTGATTTTTCTGTGATTAATTTGTTTTGAATTGAGTTGTGCAACACACTCTTGGAACAGTACATTTTGTCTTTCTTTGGAAAGCGTTTAGTGACAGGAGTTCCGGTGCAGAAAGGGAATGTTTTCTTTAAAAGGACACATCATAGGAATCACATGTCTTAGTTGCTAGAATGATGAGCCTTCCTGTCTACAGTGATCGATAGGGACAGCAGCTCATTAGGTTTAGGACCGTGTTACTTACTGACTGTTGGGAGATGTAAAGAAATACATTAAAAATTCAGATCAAACCCAAGGTAAACTGAGAGCCAAAAAGCTATGAGGGATTTTCTTTGCAAGACTACTTTCCTTAGCTAGTCATAGATACTATTGTCTTAAAATGAAAGCATCTGTGAGCCAATGTACAGTATTAGGAAATCTTCATGAAAATGAAATTTGCATTCTGATAAATTCAGATCTGTTCTAAGTGGAAATTATACATAATTTTCCAAGATTCACTAGAATCTATCCTTTTACTTTTACATGGACAAAAATGATGATTACAAGGTCACTTTCCAAACTTCCATTCTTCCCTGAGTGTATTGTCAACAATCACGCTGTGTAAATAAAGACCTTTACCTCTGCCGCAAGACTAATCTATTTTCTGTCGGCCTCACATCAGCAAGGGTGGAGCAGACCTTGCATGTGTTCCCTGCACAGAACTGGAAATGCCTGCCGCCTCCAAGACAAAATCTGGAGAAGGGCCAGATTCCACTGGTCTTACGGCTTTAGGGAGGAAGAAGTTGTAAACCAGCAATTAGTAATCCTGCTACTAACAGGAAAGATTGCTAGGAAGTATAAATAGGGTCACTGTTTATACGCAAGTTAATGTAGGAAGTGATGCTGGTTATATTACTGCCAGAGCTGCCTGTGCAGGAAAGAACTCAATTTGTGAGACTCTCAAGCATGGACTGGGAAGACCATTAAAAAACTGTGCAATCATTATTCATAGATTTTTTTTAGCGAAGTCTGCCATACTAATATTATATTACACACACAAGTATTAATAAGAGCCATTAGAATACAGAAACAATTTATAATAAATTTATTATGCAACATTATATATTAGGGGTTTTTTTCTGGGAGTCTCGGGCTTAATTGAAATAAGATTAAGCATTTTTTGTTTGTTTATTTTTAAAAATAGGATACTCATCCAAATGTTAGCTACTATATAGGATTCAGATGAATTGCCTACAAGTCTGTTTCAAACCTCTGGGTGGTCTATTTGAATTGTGTGGAAGTAAAACTTCAGACTAGTTGTAGTAAAACAGTAAAGAAATTATTAATAGATTCATTACAAAATGAAGGATCTCTGTGTATGTAAATTCTTCTGTGTGGAGTACTGTGTTAGCAGCTTTTCTAGATTAAAATCCCAGGAAAAACAATTTTATTAACTACTATGAATATTGCAGCGATTTGGGATGAAGGCTACTTACCTGTTGGGATTTCCCCATATATGAGTGGGGGCAATGCCACAGAGGCTCCAGTGACAAAGAAGTTAATGCAGAAGACCCCCAAACTAGAGGGAAATGGAAGAAATTTTGGTTTGGGTTAATTGGACTATGTGGTTATCAGAACGCATGCCCGAACCTCTCTACAAACCAGTGATGTTAGTGAGTTCAAGACTGCACTATGGTATTGGAGAATATTGAAATGTGCCCTTTGTAACATTCTCTCTTACACTTCACAGCGAAGTAAAATGAAATACATTCCCTACATGTTGCAACTGTTTCTCCACCAAAACTCACAACTAAGAGTAAATTGGCTTGTTCATCTAACCACTGAATTAAGGTTAAAAAGAGACATGGAGTATGGAGCAAGAATGATCAGAGATGACATATATCAAATGTTTTAAACTGCTGACAGGTAACCACAAGAGGCCAGTTCATACCAGTTCTAGATATTTTAAGTTAAGAACATTAGCAGATAGATGTCCAACCACAAAGATGGTAATAAATTTGAGATAAAAGACCTAATAATCTATGGGCAAAGTACACCCCAACATTTGGAGCAGTAAGGAAATACAGATAAGGAAGAGGGCTAAAACACTTGCTGAATATGCATTAGGTGTAGTAGGCATTATCAGAATCAATGATAAAGGTTGGCACTAAGACCATGCACTCCTGGGGGATTTCCTGGAATGCTTCAGGCCAAGAACTACTCAAGGGTCAATCTTACCTACTATAGGGCTCCCTTGTAAAAAGGATGGTATGAATATGCAAGTTCTGATACCATGTATTATCTCTGTCATCTTTGCTACACATTATTGTGTTTGTAATATTGCTGACTGTGTTAATAAGATTATTACAATTCAAGAGGTCTTCCATAAGTGTAAATATCTATACAACAGGATCCTCTTTCCCAAAGTAACTGTAATTCTGAAGCCAACCTAGGGAAAAATGAACCCTGTCAAACCAAGCAATTTGAATTGAAAACTCTAAATAATACCTAACCAATATAGCAGGCAACGGTTTTACATTCTTGCATATTGTGAGGTTACTTACTTGTTTTTGCATTAAAAAGTAAAAATATATCTGTTTTATGTGCTTCCTTTTCACACTGATTATTTCAGAATTCCTACACTGTGCATGTCAGTTCAATATGTCATTGTGAGTGATTAAAAATACAAGAACTATTTTGTCCGGAAAAGAGAATAAGAGGGCAGATCTAAACCCTAATTTTGTAAAATGGTTAAGCACATGCCTAATTTTAAGAACATGAGGAGTCCCATTAATTTCAATGAGACTTCTCAGATGCTCAGAGCAAGGCAGATTCTTGAACTATCTTGCTGAATCATGGCTGACTCTTTGTGATATAGATGATAGATGTTGAGGAGATAAATGAGGTGTGTCTATTTGTTTCTACCTTGCAAGAAACAAATTTAAAACAAGAGAAAGTGTATGCAACACACCGTTAAATTGCATGTTACTGCAGTTGAGGTAAATATTTCTGAAAGATTAAGAAAGCAACAGACACTTCAAAAAGGGTTGAGTACCAGCACTAGAATTTCCACTAGCCATGATAAAATTACAGGGTCCTCAATCTTTACAGCTTTGGAGGCATAGTCTGGGGTCACAAAGGAATCCCCCTGCGGTACAGCACTATAATGAAGTCAGTCATAGGCATTTACATGTACATTTTCTTTTGACATATCTGCCATTAACTAGACTACATAATTTACCAAATTATGACAGGTCTTTGTTCTTTTAAGAAGGTAAACATGGATCAGAGGTAGAATTCTACAACATCGATTTTAGGGCTGACCAACATTTCAATAGAGAGGCCATATTACTATTTTATATTAGTATCAAGGGCCACTACCAAATAAAGTAGCTTAAGTAGGGGTTAAGGAGGCTTTCATAGCTTGGGGCACAAATCCAAAAGCGTAAAGTCTTTGAAATTTATAATGCTGGTTCCCATCAGAAAGATAACCTAGGGACAAATCTATTAGATTCCACTGGATGATGTTCATAGAAATACTATACAATGTGTGTATTGAGCATGGACAGCCTCTCTCTGGCTGCGTCTACACCTGTAAATTAAGTCGACTTAAGCTTGCTTAAATTGACTTAATTTACCCTACGTCTACACTACAGTTTGCTTAAGTCGACTTAAGGAAAACAAAGTCGACAATGAAAATTAAGTTGACTTTATTAAACCTAGTTTTAGGTTGATTTAGGGCTTAAGTCGACTCCCTAGACTTGACTTAAGCCAGTGTAGATGTGGGGTAGCCCTAAGTCAACTTAGGGCTACCCCAGGACTACACCAATGCCCTCCCTGCTGGGGGGGCACAGGGGAAGCCTGGCATGCCCCCCCCCCAAAAGGCAGGGCAGAGCCCTGCCCAACATGCCCCTATGCCAGGGTACCTGTCCCCCTTTGCCCCATTGTTCCTAAGTACACTGGGGCAAAGGCTGAGCCCCCTGGCACTGGGCAAGGGGTGCCCCCCTGCCCCCGTGGACCTGCCCTAGGTCCCCCTAGCCCCTAGAAGTCGACCTAGGTGTCCAGTGTGGACGCTCTAGGTCGACTTTGTAAGTTCCCCCCAAAGTCGACTTAAAATTTAGGTGTAGACTCATTAAGTCGACTTAAGTAAGTCGACTTAGTTAAAGTCGACCTAAATTTTCAAGTGTAGACATAGCCTCTGTGTCTTCCTCAGGTTTGTCTATAAAGTCCATCAGCATGGTATGTAAGCCATCAGTTTTACAAGGCAGGTGCCTAACTTTAAGCACAGCAGAAGTTTACTGAGTTGAAAAGGACTTTTATATGTTTATAGCTAGGCACCTGTCTAATTATCTTCCTAAATTAAACCTTAAATGCCAATCTAAGCATAAAACATACTGATATGAGTAAAAGGTGTGAAATTAAACACCCAACCTGAGTGTCTAAATTTAGGCAATGCCCAAAATCTCATTGAGGATTGGATAGCTGGAATAAGTCCACTTTGCCTGATTATTCAGACATATAGTGTACTATATATGTTAATCAGGAACTTTTAGTAATAACATTTACAAGTGGCAAATATGCACTCATCTGATTTCCCCACTAAATAGCAGGAAAGAATTACCTGCAATTTCATAGAGTCATCATAAACAGTAACACTTCCCTCTTAATCACTTGTAGGTAAACATGGTGCCGCAGATCACAATATTTATAATTCAATCCCCACACCTAATTTCACCACTTAATTTTAAATCTACAGAGAGAATCACAACACTACATTGCAAAACAGTATATTCGTCATGCAACTCTCTATTTCCATGGCTATGCTCACTACTTGACATTTTACAAACTACAGTACCCAAGCTGGGCTTGAAAACTAAATCCCCAGAGTGATGTATTTAGATTAATATAGTACATTTCTAATACAAAACAAATTTAATCATAAGAATCCAGATACATGATCTAATATAGACATCACAGAATTGGCTGCTGTGTCTTTAGACAGGAACTGCTGAAAACAGTGAGAAAAATGTCTCTAAACTAGACTGTGTTTCTTAGGTGGATACTATATCTTATCATGATAATAGCTCTTATGACAGAATAATTAAACACACACTACAAACATCTGCTGAAGCTATACACATTTAATTACGCTGCCATTATCAAAATCAAATTTATAAGAATTTTACTCAGTGCATCAGCAATCTGCGTCTGTAACATTAGCAACTGCTGTGAAAGAAACTGATCTGTACAAATCCATTTCCTTTGGAAATGGTAATAGTAAGAAGGTGATAGTTCAGATTGACATCTTTACTAGTATATGTGGCATCCAATGATGAAGTAGATTATGTAGGTTTTCCAGTGGTGGCCCTAAAAACAATCAAGGTTGGCTCCACAATGTCTTGCCAAGAGTGCTATAATCTGCTCCTTCAAACTCTTTAGGACAATCCATTGACACAACTCCTTAGTTTAAGCTCATGCTATCACATCAACAAGCGTATATGTATATGGCTTTACATGGAAGAAGTTACATGTGGCTTTCTGGCAGTGAACAGAACCTGGAAGGCATCATAAGCTGGCTGCAGTATGGAATGTCCTATCCAGACATACTGCCTTTTACTGTGAGGAAGTAACATGGATTCTTTCCATAAATATTAAAAGTAGTTTCCAATTCAGCACGAATGAGAGAAAAGGCTTGTTTATTCTGAGACAATCATTAATGGTTTAAAGTCTCAACTCTGTTGCAAACGTTAGTGAACCCTTTATTTTTAGGTGTTTACTGGTAATTCTCTCTTCAGGAGAGCTGACGATGAAAACGTTCTAGACTACACTGAAATCAGTGGCATAACTCTTATTGATTTTGATGGAAGCAAAAATTAGGCTCAAGATCTAGTCTAAGGATCAATGGGGACATTGACTGTGTTTCTCTCATAGGGCAGCACTCCTTATATTGAGGTTACCAGCAGAGAATTATTATGCCAACTCATCTCTCCTTGAGCAGCAGAATCTTTATTACTATACTTCATCTTTCGGTGGTTGTGAACCTTAGAAAGTTAAAAATAATATGCTGATATATAAACCTTGGGCCCTATTTTTCTGAAGGCTGTCTCTCTCTATTAACATTTAATTTGCATTTGTAATAGTCAGTTTGGCTGGGAGACAACAGGCAATAAGCTCAACCACTGCAGAAGAACAGCAGTCATGAAGTGGTTTTAAAAAAACAACCAACCAACCTCCCCCCCTTCCCCCCCCCCGACTTCAAACTATACATATGAAATGTAGGTTATTTTAAAAGGCAAAACCAGGGTCTCTCTTAGTGCAAAGTCACCAGTGAAGTCTCAGTCTGTAAGAATCAATCCACATATGTTTTAATCAACTTGTAACTTACATGGGGTATATGGGAACAGTTAAGTTTATGGGACTTGGAGTCTGGCCCATTAAACTTTGTCTATACTGTTTTTACACTTCTGGAGCCTATACTCACATTTGCCTCAGGTCACAATAGAAATTAGTATGCTACTCCTAGTGAAGAGTCAGCGAAGATCCATCAATAAATACGTTAAAAAAACCCACATACACTATTCACCATATGAACAACCCCTGCTGAATGCAGAGCAAGCCTCAGGTTGGGAGAGGCAGATCAGAAAAGAGACACATTGTAGCAGAACTTTGTAAGGAAGCTTAACCAGAGTGAGCTTGGCTATTAGTTATTTGTTTTCATGAAGAATAAACCGCACTAAACTCAAATGGGGCAAGCACATGTTCAGTGTGAAATATCTAAGCTGAGACATCCAACCTTTTAATGAGTTGATATATATATATGTACCAATATGTACCAAT
>ML685791.1:14338345-14358628 GCA_007922175.1 Pelusios castaneus
AAGAACTGTTAATTGGTACATATTTCTCTTTGGCAGAAGCTAACTGTGAAGGCTGTAGTTTATTCTTCTTAACTACTTATTTTATTATTTCTATGTTCTCCCTGAGTATTCTTGTCTGGGAGTAGTCATACAACAACCCTGCTCTAGCACATGCAAGCACTTGAGAGCTAGAGATAGAATTTTACCCAGTCATGACGGGATTGTTTATTTAAATATAAAGAAAAAACCAGACTTGCGGTTGTTATATCTGCAATGAGTCTCAGAGGGACACTCAAAAGAAATAACGATTTTTTAAAATACGAAACTACTGTGCCCTGAGCATGGGTGGGGGGCAGACACGGGTGGGGGGGGAGAGTAATTATATACCCCTCACCCTAAAAAAATTAAAAATCTCAGGTTTCCAGAAAAGGAAAGCATACATGCAGCAGGCTACCCAATGTTAGGACATTATCTACTGAAAACTAAAGGAGAATTTGCTAAAGTAATTGTCCCTATTATTATGTTACTTTGGCAACCACATCAACACATGATATAAATTAAAACCTGAATGAAAGAAACAGCACCATTAAGTCAACTCTTGAAACAAGCTCTTTTTGCAGTATTAACAAAAGAATCCATGTTGAATAGTTGATGTCTAAATAATCTGGAGGAGCAGATAGATAATGAAGTTCTGAAATGTGCTGAAGATCATCCCTCAAAAAGAGGAAGAGTGCAAATGGAAATACATCTTTTGCTTCTCATTACCTTTCTTTTCTTCATTTTTTCAATGGCAACATTGGAAAGTTAAAAAAATACTGATGACATTCCCCCCTTCCCCCCCACTACAACGTACAATTGGAGACTTGGCTACAGAATTGTCTATCAACGTGAGTAACTAATCACCAATATGGACAAAAGGCTTGCTCCAGGTTCACAGAATCTGCTTCCTATTTACTTAAAAATAACGTGGACAACCAATTTTTGTATTATTTTACAAAGGAATAGAAAGATATGGAATTTTCTAAATTATAGATTACTATAAACTTTCACTTTGAATACAATGCTAGTTCTGGTTGTCTTACTTCAATAAAACTGCAAATACAAATAGAAAGAGTGACAAAAATGGCTCAAAGCATCTGTGGTATTGAATATATGATCATGTATTACAAAAACACATTATTTGGATAAAAGAATTGAACAACAGCCAACATGACAGTGGGGGGGGGGGGGGGGAATCAGAGGCTCTTATTCATTTCTTCCCTTACAAGAGAGCACTTCAAAAACAGAAAGGAAAAACAAAATTAAAAGGGAATCACACAGATGTACATTTTTGAGGCAGAATTTCTTGCAACATATGGCCATGGAGCAAATATTTTAGCAGAATTATAAGAATTACATAGTTTTAGAAGTGTTAACATTTAGTAAATTTACAAAGTCAACAATATACACAGCAATCAATCGATCAGGGAGGGTGATCATAAAGGAATCTCTTCCACTACTCCTGATACAGCATTGCACGTTTACCCCGGTGTATTACACTCTGAAACCAGTTACTAGGCACACACTGCTGAAGTAAATATTTAAGAAAATGCTTATCTTTAACCCATTTTTTTAAAGTTCCATTGGCTGCATTGGGACGTAAGCACCAACTTGAAATAAAGCAACAGAGACAGACTGCTGATTTCAATTTTTCAGGGAAATTTTTCAATGAAATTTCAATTTTTCATAAAAATATCAAAAATTAGAACTACTATCTAATTCATATCTGACTATACCAGAAAAACTGTTTTCCTTCACTTCCCCCCTTCTTTTAATCTTTGTTTGTCTGTTGCCTCTTCCCCCCCCCCCCCCCGCCCCTCCTTTGGAAAACTGCTTTAAGCAACATCATTATCACTAGCCCATTGTAAATAAGCTGAGAACAGTTTGGTTACAAACTTATCAAAGTTGCTATCATAAATTAAGAAAAGGGGAAGAAATAGAGGATTTTATTAGTTATATCTTTCATGAAGCAAGTAGTTAACAGAATAGAGAGTTGACATCATATATACTTGCTGAGAAGTTAGAGCCTCAGACCATGGAACGCAATTAAACTGTAGCACCAGCCTTGGGATATAAAAGTAATAATCATATAATCATGACACAGCTTGTGGCATCTGGTCCAAATGAATATAAGGTTCTTCTTTAATCTGCATGTACCATACTCCAGGACTTGGTTTGCAGTTTGGTTAAAGGAATTCATTTCAAGCAGATGCAGCAGCTGTTTTAATATATTTCAAATTTAGAATTGCTACTTTATTGGAATTTATTTTTAATGTTTTGCTTAAGGCCTACTATGCTGTTTCTGGGTGATAACTCCAGTTTATAGTTTCCTTGTAAAATAGACAATGAATTGATTTTGAAACTCCCAAGCCCGTAGTTAAGTGCAGCTTGGAGGAGGACGACAATTCTTTCCACAGCCCATCCCATTATATATCTCCCATCAGTCATGAGAGTGGTTAACTCATTCCTGGCTAAAAACATGCTGCTAAATAGCATGGCTGCTTGTATAGCTAATTTCTGTGATTTCATATAACTTCTAAGGTTATAAAGACGGCTCCAGAAGGATTTTAGATCCTTGCTGTAACTCAATACCATAGATATGTCAGATGCTAAAGGAAAGAAGAAAATTAATAAAGCAAATAACTCTTTAATTCCATTTCTTCCGGCTCCAAATGCAGTGTAGTTCTCCCATACCCACTCTTGACTTCATCATTCATTATCCCCCACACTCAATTCAAGTAGAAAATACTTTTAAAAGTCTAAGAAGATATAGGGTTGTAGTCCCAAGACCTTTGATAGGTAACACAGGTAAGGAAATACCTTTTATTGGACCAAATTCTGTTGGTGAATGCTGATGCACAATCTTAAAGACTGAAGTTCTGAGATTTCTTTTTAAGGATTCAGAACTTCTGCCTGAGATATAGGGTGAAGAGGAGAGCTACTGGACCATCTCACATGAAGATATGAAAGTCCCTTTCCTTGACTCATTTAAAAAGAGATTGGACAAAGCACAAAGAATATATGGTAAGAACAATCTTGCATAAGGGGAACAGACTAACTAATCTAATCATTTGTTTCATTTCTAACTTCAGTGGGTCAAATCCTGATATCCTCACTCAGATCAAGTTCCAGTTGACATCAAGGGGAATTTTGCTTGAGTTAACAACTGCAAGGTTTGGGCTTGGAATTCTCTACTGTATTATGCTCTTAGTTCAATAGTGACTTTTTACAAGCAGATTTTTCTTCACCTTACTAATATTTTCAGAAAGAATTCTTGAATGATAGGAAAACTTCTTTATGGATAGCCACGTGCAAAGTTAACACAACTGGATCCAGTTCTTTCCTCTTCTCTCCCACCCTCCTGCCATATCTCCTTTGTATGAGGAACAATTGAATCTGTGCTTGTTGAATTCTCCAGCAGTACTTGATATCAGTGATTCATTTAGCTAGCCTAAGCTTGAATTTTCAGGATGCCACAAACCCTGAAAAGGTATCTTTGCCAAAGGAATGTAAACAAGTGTGACTCAATGAAAGGCTCTAGAATTCGCCCTTCACAGAACTTCCTGTCCTGTGTCCAAGCAGTTTCCTGCAAGTTATGCATCCAGACATATAAATCCAATCAGCTGAATTCAAGGTATATAAAACACAGGCAGCTCTGCTACATTCAGCATGTGATGGGTGGGATCTTGATGGATTAAAGCTGTCACAATCAATCAAAGCTAATGAAAAGGCTTCTTTCCAGGTGGTACGAGCAAGCTCTGTCTGGAAATCTCTATTCAGCATAGTATCTTGTGAATGAAAGAATATTTTTTATTTGTTTTGTTTACAGATCTAAAGGATAGTATCTCCAATGGTAAGAGCAATTGCTTCACAGGATGTGCAAATAGCTAGTGATACTTCATATATGAGAGAGAAAGAGAGAAAATAATAAATTACTGGAACAGTTCTGCCAATACCATATGAATACCAACAATCTGATGAAAATACTGACATTTATGGGATTCCACAGATAGATTGAGACATAGCTGTGGTCTCCGCTAGTGTAACACTTTTCTTTTCATGTTTTATTCGTGTTTCTCATTCAAAGCAAACTATTGCAACTAATATATTTATAACAACTAGGGGTGGGAGAATAAGTCTGGAGTGAACAATTCCAGAATGAAAAGCAGACTTGGATCTTCACCCATTTCCTAATGGTATGGTTCATCTGTGTGGGAAGTTTTGCTCTCCCTCATTTAGAAACATGATAAGAGTGGGCCCAGTTATTTCTAGTGTAATTTCACTGAAGTCAATGGGCATACACCAGGGGCGAATTTGATGTAGTGTCCTTAGCTAAAAAAACAATTATAATATTAGCTATTTACTACAATGTATATTTGATACACTGGTTACTTGTAGCAGAAAAAAAAATCAGAACATTGTTTTTTCGACTAAAACTGTCAATTTGGAAACATTTAATGAATTTATAAATTGTGAAGAATTCAGTGAAAAACAAAATTAAACTTTTGCTTATTGTTCAAAGCTACTTTTTGTTTAGAATGTTACCTTAATCGTATGTTTAAAAAAAGAAAGAAAAAACACTTGAAAACAGAATGTTTCTGTTCAACTTAAAACAATTTTTGTATAGTTATTTTATGGCTCATCCACCAAACAAAAATTGTTTTCTGCACAGTTTTATTGGTTACTTACCTACTGAAAGATCCTGGTCCTCATCTATGATACCCTGAATGGACAGAATCAACAGTATCTATGAGACCATCTCAGCTGTAATCATCTGAGAGAGCACAGAACATGTCTGGTAAGCATGGGGAAATAGAGTTCTCTCAGCGAGATGTCCCCGGCTGTGAAGAGAAGTTTGCAACTGAGTTCAGTCTCCCACACATTGTCTGTTTGTCAAGTTTGTGAAGGTCTAGCTCTCTGTCATCAAATACTTTCATCACTATTAACCTTAGTAGCCAAGTTCAACCAGCCAGAGACTCATCTTTTCAATAGTATTGCTAAAGCGGTAATTTCCTACGAATTGTTTTTATATTAACCCACCAATTATGAAGTAGTGCCTTCTCTTACTTCTGGTTCTGAAGACTGTCAGTTTAGTGTATCTTCATATGTATATATTTTTCTATTAAAGAAAAAGATTGTGTGTCTCCTCAGATTAGTAAGTAATTTACAGTTTGGCACTGGAACTTTGCTAATCATCCACTTCAGTTTGTTCTCCAATTTTCTTTTAACATAGTAGTGAGTGAATTAAATAACCCCAACACAGTAAAGATTTCCTTAGTTGAGGACTGAAGTGACTAAAATGAACCTGAGGCTTAAGGTAACACTTTGTACCGCACCTAAAAGGAATGAATTGACATGTAAAACTGGCATGCATCAGAAACACATTTCTTTCTGTCAACATTTCATTCAATTTTTAAATTACTGGGTGTGCACAAAAGATTTCTCTGGGTTCAGTACAGAGCCCAGGGGAAAATATTGACATTGGAAATGTAACTCCTTTTCACCACAGTCAAGACTCTTTTATACAATCCACTCACTGTTGTCTAAAGTAATTTACTGTTTGACTACCAGCTTACAACACAGTAACAAACAGTACATTTCTATTTACTTCAGAACAAATGCATCTGATATTTTCAGATCTTAAGTACTTTGTGTACTGGTCATCATTAAAAATGTTAGTTACCACACAGATATTGGAGTTAGTGCTTACATATACTTAGAATAGGGAACTATGTGGCAACTATGGGTAAATGTTGTCATT
Source organism: Pelusios castaneus (assembly GCA_007922175.1). Lineage (NCBI taxonomy): Eukaryota > Metazoa > Chordata > Testudines > Pelomedusidae > Pelusios > Pelusios castaneus. The sequence goes on from ML685791.1 coordinate 14,344,125, forward strand.
AAAATATCAACCACCATAGAATACTCTTAGGAACTGATAAGAACTAAACCAATTAATTTATTTAATTGTAAGGAAAAGGAATTAGAAAATGTGAAAAGTCCTCCTTTTAACAAATTAGAAAAATAAATACGAATGTTCTCTAAAACTGTAGAGATAATTTCATAATTAATATGCTAACGAAGAATGGAATCCCTACCCAAAAGGGGTTAAAAGTGAAAGGTCTAAATGAACATGATACAGTAAATAATCTGGGTGAGGATTCACGAGATTGTATATAATCGCAAAACATAACTACCTTTAAGGTACCATGTTTTTTCACTGAGTTTTGCATTTAAAAAGTAATTTGGCTGTTCTTGGTTTTTTTTAAATTGATAAAATTGCATGTGAAATAGACTACTTCTTTTTACAAAAAACATTTTGAAAACAAACACCTGCACATCTGCCACTAACCTCTTTGGCTATGTCTATACTTACTAAAATTAGTTTCAATTAGTTAGTTCGAACTAACTAATTCAAACTAATTTTAGTAAGTGTAGACATAGCCATTCCTGGCACTTGCTTAGTTTGAATTAGCGATCTCCAGTGATTTCAATGGGCCAGTTAGTTCGAACTAAGAAATTAGTTCGAACTAACATGGCCACATTGGTTAATTCAAACTACTTAGTTTGAATTAACCCTTACTTCTAATACCCTATTCGAAGTTATTAGTTCGAATTAAGGAAGCCCTTAATTCGAACTAATTAAAACTTAGTGTAGCCATGGCTTTAGTTAGTTCGAATTAAGGTTCCTTAATTCAAACTAACTTGCCAGTGTAGACATAGCCTTTGAGAGTGCCATGCATGAGTAATGCCACAGAAAGGTACACGTTAAAGATATTGGAAGTGACTGAGGTGTTCTGTTTCAAGTATGAAAGTTTTAGGTCCTATTATTTCTGACTAGAAACATTTTGATTTTTCTCTCTCACTCTCACACACAAGGGGGAAGAGGAAAGAAAAGAAAAGAAAACCAGTTCTAAAATGTGGTTTGTGCTCCCCTTTGCTTTTACTTTTCAAATGCCTGCTGTATACTGCTGGGCTTTATGATAGCTATTTCCAGAAAAGAATGGCACATGCTCTAGTTCCCAATTTGGAATTTAATGGACATAGTGTGCTTCCACTGAAGAAACACTTGCCTGAGGCTGCTTCAAACCAGAACCCTCTACATTGCATATCTGGAAAATCACTAACAGAGAAAAAGAGAAGTATTTGGAGAATCTGTTTTTTAACTCTGTTTTTGAAACTTCCTGTGTTACTTAGTTTCTAGGGGTTTAATTCCATGATCATTTTAGGATGTTAATGATTTGCATTATGGAAAGTGATTTCACTGGTTATTTATGTCCTATATCTCAATTCCAGTTATGCATTCAACACCTGGATTCCATATGGAAATTTAAGTCACCGTAACTCAGTGTAAACCTCTTTACATAAGACTGGGAGATAAGCTTTGCTATTATTTTTCTCTGGTATCCTAATCATATCTGACATGATTTAAGGGGACATATAAGTGGATTATTACAATTGTCCTACACCACTGTCTTATTCTATCTGTTTTCAATGAACAGCTTCCTCCCTGGTCCTGCAAACACTTAGGCAAAATTTGCACTTAAGTGTGTGGGTAGTCTGATTGAATTCACAGGATTAAGCATTTGCATATGTGTCTGCAGGATCGGGGCCCAGGGTAGTAGTAATCTTCCTGCCTTTAGAAACTCTTTCCTCTCACTTTTCTTGCATTGGTACAGTGGTGTACAATGGGTCTCCAGTGCCTGGAGCTAATGCCTGTATTTGCACCTCCTCCTGCTTCACATGACCCCTCTGCAGGGCAGGAGGGCTCCCTAACTCCCACAAGACAGTGTCACCCCCTGGGGATCATAGAATCATAGTATCTTAGGGCTGGAAGGGGCCTCATGAGGTCATCTAGTTCAACCCCCTGCTAAAAGCAGGACAACTCCCACTAAATCATCCCAGACAGGGTTTTTTCCTAACCAGGCCTTAAATGTTTCCAAAGATGGAGATTCCACCACCTCCCAAGGTACCATCACCTCCATCACCTTCCTAGTGAGAAAGTTTTTCCTAATATCCCACCTCAACCTCCCCAGCTGTAACTTGAAACCATTGCTCCTGATTCTGTCCTCTGTTACTACTGAGAACAGCTTAGCTCCCTCCTCCTTGGAGCACTCCTTCGAGTAGTTGAAGGTTGCTATCAAATCCTCGCTCAGTCCTCTTTTCTGCAGACTAAATAAGCCTAGTTCCTTCAGTCTATCCTCGTAAGTCATGTGCCCCAGCCCACTAATCATTTTTGTTGCCCTCCGCTGGACTTTTCTCGATCCGCTGGCAACACTCCTACTGATGCAGCCCAATATGCCATTGTCCTTTTTGGCAACAAGAGCACACTGTTGATTCATATCCAGCTTCCCATCCACCATAACCCCCAGGTCCTTTTCTACAGTGCTGCTACCTAGCCAATCGGTCCCCAGCCTGTAGCAGTACATGGTATTTTTCCATCCTAAGTGCAGAACTTTGCACTTGTCCTTGTTGAACCTCATGAGATTGCTTTTGGCCCAATGCTCCAATTTGTCTAGGTCTCCCAGAATCCTGTCCCTGCCCTCCAGCATATCTACCATTCCCCCCAGCTTGGTGTCATCTGTGAACGTGCTGAATGTGTAATCTAGCCCATCATCCAGATCATTAATGAAGATGTTGAACAGAACTGGCTCCAGGACTGACCCCTGGGCACTCCACTCATTACTGGTTGCCAACTAGACATTGAGCCATTGATTCCTACCCGCTGAGCCTGATGATCTAGCCAGTTTTCTACCCACCTTACGGTCCACTCATCTAACTCCATACTTCCTTAACTTGCCAACAAGAATGCTGTGGGAAATGATATCAAAAGCTTTGCTAAAGTCATAGAATAATAGAAACTGGAAGGGACCATGACAGGTCATCGCGTGCAGTTCCCTGCACTCATGGCAGGACCAAGTACCCCCATTAAACCCATCCCTGACAGTTGTTTGTCCAACCTGCTCTTAAGTCAAGGTATATCACGTTGACGGCTATTCTCGCATCCACGAATCCAGTCATCTCATCATAGAAGGCAATCAGGTTGGTCAGGCACAATTTGCCCTTGGTGAATCCATGCTAACTGTTCCCTATCACTCTGTTTTCTTCCAGGTGTTTCAGTGTGGATTCTTTGAGGACCTGCTCCATGATTTTTCCAGGGATTGAGGTGAGGCTGATTGGTTTGTAGTTCCCCAGATCCTCCTTTTTCCCTTTCTTGAAGATAGAATGAGTGGGTCTGTATCTGCAGGAGAACATGCTTACCCCAAGGACTTTCTGGTACTCATGGTGGTGGTTCCTCTGGTTCTAGCCAGGCTTTGCTACCACCCACTCCTTACCTGCGGCATGACACCCACCTACCACTCCAGCCCCACAGCCTGGCACTGACTCCCCTTACTGGTTAGAAGGACTTCACGTACCCCACCCCCATCAGCCAGAGAATAGCAGAAGTGGGAAATTCCTCTTCCTGTGCCACTCACTCCCTGCATGTTGTGAAGGGCCCAACCGGCACCCTCTCCACCTTCAAGCTGTTGCCCCTCTCCGTTAGTACACCACTGCTTTGATCAGATATAGGTTTCAGTTCTGCCTCAGGATCTGCTTTTACACATCTCTGCAATCTCCTGGAGTTCCACTGACCTACTAATTTATCTTCAGGCAGATCTGGTTTTATCATATTTAATTGAAATTTATTCAACATAGCTTATTTAGACTTTAAATGAAGTTCAAACTGAATGTATAAAAATCAATGTAAAATTACACACCACTACAGCTGATGCCATGAACACATTAATAAACTTTCCCACCCTCATAATCCACTCTCTCCCATTCAGTTTAGTCACTCCCATTCCGTCATGCCTCTCAGGCAAAAAGTCTGGTCCGAACAACATTTATTGTTACTATTTACTCACTGATGCTAGTCAGCAGTACAGTCAATGTCGACCCTACAGAGTTTACAGTTTATGAAGAGACACAACAAGATAAGAAAATAAAATGAGGGAGGGTGAGAAAAATATTTAGAAATACAATATCATGTAGTAGCTTCATTGAATTTGGCACTACACTTATCTTTCTGGCATCAGAGAGAAAATTTGTACATTTTTAGCCTCAGTTCAACAAAGGATGAAATTCATCTCTTTGTAGAAGACCACCACAAGCTATATTCTGAGGACTTAAGACATAGACATAAGTGGTACATAGGCCTTGTGCTAGTGCTCTGCTGTTACATCACATGAGTAAGCCAACAATATGAGTTGCTGTCATCTCATATGAGTAAGCTAAATGTGTGGTGTTAGGGATGAACAGGAGCACTGTGGTAAATTACAACAAACACACATAGGAAGAACTATATTTTTTCATTCTGGAATCATTTATTCTCATGTATCATAAACACTTGTTTCTCATAGAATCTCAGCTCAGACTGACAGACGTCTCCCCACTTCCCTTATTCCCCCTGCCTGGCCGATCTTCCCTTCCCTTTGAAGCAAAGTTTAGAGAGAACTAGCAGAACTATACCATACTTTACTTTATTGACCTGACTCACAGTTTGATCACCTACTTAAAGTAGAAGATGAAGGATGCTAAGAAAGAGTAAACAAACAGGACTCTTCTTGAGTTGCTTTTTACCTAAGGAATGTAAATGAATTTTAATTTCCAGCTAAGTATCAAACATCTGTATGTTCCACTTCCTCAAGAAGCTGACAAAATAAATTCAACACCAAAACCAAGAAGAAAATGACTCTGACAGATTCATTCTCGTCTGGGCATCCTTTCCTGGATTCTTCTTTGCCAAGCCATGATTGCAAAATCAATTCCTTACTCTCTTGAATAAATGCCATCGAGCTGTTCCAACAGGAACATAAACCAGCATAAGGGTTAGTAGTTTTGATAGCTATGTGAAAAGGAGCTAAGAGCAATTGCCACCACTAGAACTCCAGGCTAGCACTGGAGCCAACAGGAAAAATAATGACAAAGACAAAGTGAGACACTGGAAAGAGATTAATGGAGAATTAGAAATTCTTTTTAAAAAAATAAACCCATTGTCATTTCAATTTAACAATAATTTTTCAGCCTCTTAAGATCACACCTGGTTAAGTGTGACTGCAACAGGATTTGGGGAAAAAGACAGAAGAGAAGAAGAGCAGATTTTGCAAAACTTCACTGGTGAAAAGCTTTTCTTATGAGGGCAGATAGGATTGTTGGCATATGAAAATAGTAGTCTGGTATTACAATCTTTTGAAGTCATGTGGAGGGTATATACCAATATGAGGGACATAGCCAAGATTTTGGTATTTTGATGTAAAGCTATGGGGAGCATATGTTAAGGTTGTGGAAAAAGATTGCACAACTGACAAACTGCCACAGACTTTAGTCCTCTGGTTTACTTGAAGGTGTTGCCATAATAAAACCTCTGACCAATTTCCAGTTAAAGCTGACAATTTAAAAGCCATTAGATTTTCTGACCCAAGCTCAAGATTCAGGATGCTGAATTTTAATAATAGTAATTATTCATCAAAAAAGTCTTCATCTCCCAAATATGTTCTCCAGCTGTAGGAACACAACAAACTCCTGAATGCCATATTTACATTGCTCGAGAGGCACAAAGCAATATATAGTAGTAACCAAGAGCAATGCTTTTTAGTGATACTGTTAGGCCTTGTCTTCAATTCGATTTAACTTGGACTAAACTGTGGGTTTTCCATCTTACCACACACTTTGATTTTACATAGCCACATCTGTGCCACATGTTAGAGTATCCTCCTTAGTCCCTGGAAAGACTCCTCAGTTCTTGGGTTCTCCACAATTACAAAAGGCTCCCCCATCATTTTATCTGCCACCCCCAGTCAGATCTCAGTTCCCAGTCCTGATGGACGTGGGAATAATTACCCTACCTCCTCCTCCAACCATCGGCTACTCATTGTAAGAGGCACCCTGGGGTAAGAATAGGGGAATAGGCATGATGCCCTTTTACTTATCTCCTGTTCCTGACATCTTCAGAGAAAGTCCACTCCGCTTGTTCTTCTTCCCTTTCTTGTTTGCCCCTCCCCCATGCTTTGAAAAGGAGGATCTAGCATCCAGCTACAATTCTATCCTTTCAGAAACCAAGTTATAATCTCACCTCATCCAATCTGCTAGGCAAAGAAAGCTTCTTGAGTTAATGAGCCTCCTGCCCACTTTCTTATACAGCTACAGCTTCTACTCTAAAAGAAACTGCTGCTCCACTTATGCTGCCTTTGGTAGTCTGTTTTAAGAATAATGCCATCCATTTGCTCTGCCCATAACTACAAAATCTGGGAAATTGAGGAGCAGCTGCTGGTAGAATTTACACATGGGGATCAGGATTATTGGGTCCTGCACAGTGATAGGGAGGAGATTTAAGAGTCATTTTCTCAGAGGAAAGGGGATTATGAGTCCACTATACAGCCTATTTCTGCCTTGGAAGTGTGGAATCAAAATGGGAGCATCCTGGTTGGGGGTAAGAGTAGGAATGTTAGCCATTTATGTAGTTACCTAGCAGGAACAGCATGCTAGCTGCTCAAGAAGGCCACACTGAATATTCCCTTCTCACTTTCTGTACTCTTAGACATTCTTCTGCACACCCAAGCTTGTCAACAGCATTTGAGTCCCTGATCTAATGCTGGTTAGAAACAAAGGAAGTCTTTTATTGGTTTCAATGGCCATTGGGTCAGGCCCTCAGCACTGAAGAATAATCAAAAATAGATGCAGAGTAAAATGAAGACTCAAGAAAGATACTTTACAAAGAAGCTTTTTAAAGACAAATGATACTTAGCCTCTTTTTAAAATGGTTCCACTATCGACAGACACGTTAGCTTCACTAACAGAAGTTTATATGCCAACTAAAGAAATAAATCTGACAGATTAAAAAAAATCTGACCTAATGTAAGATTATAAAATGGACATTATCATTATAAACAAGCAGGTCGCATGCCAGCCCTGATAAATGACAGTAATCTGTTTAACATTATAAATCTTGGTAATAATCTTATAGCAATCATCTTAGTAGTAATTCTGTAAATATTATAAATTTTAGTAATCTATATAATATTATAAATTACAAAGTATCTGTGTTGTGACACCAAGGAGCATATTTGTTAACATTCCATGTTCCCTGCACATAGTATGCATACACAAAAACACATATAGAATATATAGTCTTAAAAGAGTAAATGGTATTTTGAATGAAAATTTTTGTCATTAGTCCAAGTTATTGCTGCTAGCGCTAATGATAGCCTTACTTAATTTCAGATTGTGTGGCATACAAGAAGCAGCCAAGCAACTAAAGTAAACATGAGACTAGAGTGAAGCACCAATCCATGCTGGTTTCCTCAGAGGTGTAGGGTCAAATCCTGGCCCCCCTGATATCAATTCAAGTTTTGTCTTCGACTTCAATACATCCAGGATTTCACCGATTTATATAAGTGTAGAACTGGGCTGCACAGATTTTGTCAACCCAGGTCCATTCTGTTTTCACAGACTTAAGATCCCCTGGCTATAGCAGAACCTTGTACCTTGAATACAACTAGATTTTGGGTTTGTGTGAACATTTTACAAAACCTTTACTATCCCAATCACCACAGTGAATAACAACTGCTAATGAAACAAAACAAAACTTGAACCTCATTGAGTGGAGACACTTTTCCTGAAATGGTCCAAATTGCATCTTCAAATAGCTAATAAACTAAAGAGACATCTCTACTTCTGCAACAAGAACATATGCTACTTAATGCTTTAAAAAAATCTACTTAGATATTTACACACACACACACACACACACACACACACACACACACACACACACACCCCAGTTTGATATTTATGATGTGTCAGTTTTCTAAGAGTATAAATTTCAGTGTAGCAAGGAGAGGCTACACTGAGCAGGGCACTGCAGGGCTTCCGCATCCCCCCTGCTGGGCAGAAGAACCCTCTACACAGGGCCAGGGCAGGAACCTGAAGGGTGGAGTCAAGGGGAGAGGGGACAGTTTAAAAGGCCAGACAGAAGCCCCACCAGGGGAGCCTCCCAGAAGAAGGGCAGACCGGGCCAGAAAACTCCCACCATGGGAAGGCCCTAACCCTCCGCCTGGGGTGGTAGAGGAACCCCGAAGGAGCCAGGAGGTAAGGCTTTATCTATATTCCCCTCCAGGGGAGGACTTAGAGGAACAACCCTCGAGGAGCCTGAGAGAGCGAGAGAGAGAGAGGGAGAGAGAAAAAAAACAGCAACGGACGGCCCTTGAGACTTAGAGGAGCTGCTCTCCATGGAAGACCCAGAGGGCCTGAGAGAGGGGCCGGCTGCAGATAGCCCTTGCGACCTGGAGGAGCTCTCATTGGCTGACAGTCATGAGGGGTTGCCAGACCTTCCACCTATGGACAGTGAGGGCCTGACCGGGATACCTTTGGGGACCTACCAGGATATCCACATGGAGGACTACAGTACCCAGGTAGCTGGGCGGGGGCAAGGGAGGAAGTAGCCCAGGGACGGGGGGAGCACCAGCTGACTTGCAGTCAGCACATTTTGGCTGAAGCCGCGCTGACTCCAGTGGCAGACTGCTCTGCCACTGGATAGGGCCCTGGGCTGAGACAGTGGTGTTGGGTGGTCCTGCGTCCCCTTCCTCCACCATCCTGATTCCTGAGCCTCGATGCTTCCCACCTTGATCTTCTATTGACTCTGGGCATTTGCCTTGCCCTGCCCGAGGTCTGAAGGCTACAGACTCTGAGTGTTTTCTTTGCCCTGCCTGAGGGGCTGAAGGCTATGGACTCTGGGCGTTTGCCGTACCCTGCCTGAGGGCTGGAGGCTACTGACACTGAGTACTCATTCTACCCTGCTTGAGGGCTGGAACTGCCGACCAAGGCCCTCGACCATACTACATTCAGTCTTCTATAAATACATTGTAATTTAATTATTAAGACAACATGGAAGCTAATATTGGTGGGAGGACCAATCCTGGATATGAATAAATGCAAGTATTGCCTCAGTGAGAAATATTTTGCTAGGAACAAGTAGGTGTTTTCACACTATAGTAGAAAGTAAAAGTCTAGAATAAGAGGCCTAGTAGAAAAGGCCAGAAATGAGGTGGAAGGTCTAGTGGAACAGTCCAAAATAGTAGGCCTAAGATGAAAGAACAGTCAAGTTGGCAGGAGTGAAGCTGTGAAGGTCTGACCTCACAGAAACTGGCAAAAAGTAAGCTGAAACCACAGTAACAGGCATAAGAGTAGAAACCTGCACCTCAACGTAGGAGATATTGGGTTGGCCTAGCGTCAGAGAGATAAGAAAGGATGATTTGCCCAAACCATCTAGTGCAAGGGTATGAGTAATATTGGACAAACTGCAGAATGACACCTTGATGGATGGAAATGATTTCATGATGCGTGGACCAATCAAGGTAATGGGTGGCATAAAAAAAGAGATGTGTGAACCAATCAAGATAATTTTGGACACCAAAGGAAGTAGTTTCTGGTGCCAAATGGGCTGAGCAAATGGTCCGAGCAGTATATAAAAGATGGAGTCAGAAACTAGCTTTCATGCAGTCAAAGGGGCGACGGAGAGTCCTGCCGTCAGTTAAGCTGTTCTGTTGCATTGAGAACAAATGCTGTTGGTGTTCCTGTTGATATAGGTTGCTTGCCATTGCGCTACATTGCAATAAAGCCTAGCCTGGCACCTTCATTTCTACAAAGATTGGTAGTTGTGTAGATTTCTTCAATTGTGAGAGAAAATTGGGACCAGCAGAAACATCAATAGCATTAAGGGTGCACCTTCGTTTCAAACCATTGGGTAACGGAGTCCCCACACGGTGTCTAAGCCAAAAGGTAACTCAAAGTGCTTACCAAAGGAGCACCTTGGCTCAGGGCAACCAGGGTAAAGAGTCCCCAGCTTATGGCTGAGCCATGCTTCAGATCATTGTGCTGAGTCCTCACTTGGACTATGTCTACACTTACTAAAATTAGTTCGAATTAGTTAGTTTGAACTAACTAATTCAAGCCAATTTTAGTTAGTTCGAATTAGCTTAATTCAAACTAGAAAAAATTAGTTCAAACTAAGCAAGTGCCATTCATGGCACTTGCTTAGTTCGAATTAGCGATCTCCATTGATTTCAATGGGCCAGTTAGTTGGAACTAAGAAATTAATTCGAACTAACATGGCCACATTGGTTAATTTGAACTAGTTAGTTCGAATGAACCCTTACTTCTAATACCCTATTCGAAGTTATTAGTTCGAATTAAGGAAGCCCTTAATTCGAACTAATTAAAGCCTAGTGTAGCCATGGCTTTAGTTAGTTTGAATTAAGCTTCCTTAATTTGAACTAACTTGCCAGTGTGGACATAGCCTTGGTGTCTAAGCCAGAGGGAATCCTGAGGGAACACATACATAGGGTCACATGCACGCAGCCAAACAGACAACCTACGTCAGAAAACATACAATGCCTCTGATAGCTCCTCAATGATACACACCTTCTCACACCTGCCACATCAGTATGGCTCCTACCAATACTTTGTCTAATCCACTTTTAAATCTCTCAAATGGCATTGCTTCATAACAACTTCCTTTGACAGTCTATTCCATTGCATAATAGTTTTCATTATCAGGAAGTTGTTCCTGATATTCAGCCTACCTTTTACTTTGTTTAATTCATTTCACATTACATATGGATATTAGATCCTTAAGGAAAAAAATACCTGAAGGCCATGCTGGGAAGAAAGAATTGGAATAAAATGGGAAGGTCAAGGAAGGCTAACTCAGAGGACACTGCTTCCTTGCTGACACTATAGCACAAGGTAATTCTTTCTGTATCTATTTCAAGTTCACCAGTTGTAGACATTTGTAATAAAGCAAACTGTCAGTGTGGGAAACACAGAAACACCAAGGTAAAGAATGATAAAAATTCCCTGATTACAACAACTTCCCTCCCTGAAGGCTTATATGAAGCTGCTAGAGACAAACAGGGAAGGAAAAGAGTTTATAGAAGACACCCAGACACCCTTACCCCAGAGGAATAGTTCTGTATTTGTAACAGGAATAAGTAATAGTGCTGTATTTGTCCTGGATCTAAGAACCCAGAAGAAGCTAGCTGTATCTGTTGGAGAAAGCTGTCTTTGAATCACAATATGTGTGGGTTTGTGCACATTGCTGCTTTATAGCTTCCTATAGCACCTCACATTAATAGAAATGAGAGATTGCAGGCACCTCTAGGACTGAATGGGAACCCTGTAAAACTACAGGCATGTATATAGCCCCCAACACTGCAGAATATCAAAATATATTAATGAATTTGTCCTTTGAACTCTTCTGAGAGTTAATTAAGTATTAATATTTCCCTTTTATAAATGGTAGACTAAAGCACAACTTGATTAAGGTCCCAATCCTTCAAGCAGCTCTGCATGAACAATGTTTTGCACCCACAAAGAGCTTCAGTGAAGACAGTGGGCTCCACAAAGCTACAAGGATCCATCCACACGGGGTTTGTTGCAGGATCAAAGCCTAAGGGACTTGCCCAAAATCACATAATGTTCAGCAGAGCTAGGAAATAAATCCAGACCCCTTTCAATCTCAGTCCAGTGCCATAATTACAAGAACTAACTAGGCTAATTAGGGCAGGCAGCTTCTTATTTCTTGCAGGTCAGAGAAAGCTAAGATGTTGGATTGTTTTAATGGCTAAAACCTGAAATACACACAAGAAAGAAAAAAGAAAAAAAATCCATGAGAAAAGGGATAGAAGGGGCTAGTTGGCTGATAGACCAAGGTAGACCAAGAAGCTTATAAAATTGTCCCCAGAGCCTTGGTATGGCAGTTTAGATCTGAAGGCTAGCACATCTTAACAAAAAGGGTCCCTAAGAATATGTAATTGTCACCTGGACTTGGGGCAGGAGGTTTCATCCACATTTTAATGAAGTGTGAAATAAAAACACATGGTAAAATATTTTTACATATAATAGAATTGTGGCTTCTCTATGCCCTTTTTCCCTTCATTGAGCTGAGTGCTTCTAAGCCTGATGGGTTTTATGCTTACATCTGTACTGTGACAAATATTTCATCATATCAAGTGCATAAAACATTGTACAAATGGATAATCTGGTTAAAATAAAATAATTCCCTCCCTTTCCAATTCCTCTACAAACATTTAACCAATATTGAAATAAATCCCTGACCCGATCATTTCTAGAAGATTCGATATAAGTAGTTTTCCATATTTTCTCTCATTTTAGGGAACCTCTTGCATTTCCTGGTTCCCTTTGTAACTGGAATTTGAAAAGAGAGGCTTTGGGAGAATTTCTGATCCACTGAGAGGGCCATATCCTGGCCAACCTGGTGCAAAAGGGTACATGGAGAAAATAAGGTGGCAGTTTTCCTTCTTGTGACCATGCACGAAGTATGACTACAATGATCCACTGAGAGAGTGTTGGCAGCGTGAGGGTTGGGGTGAAATACAAAGGGGGAAGTAAACTATGTCCTATACAAGAATGCGTTTGCTGTGATGGTACTGCGTGTTGTACAGGAGTCCACAGTAGGAATTCTGAGTCCTGAGTCTTTGGCTGCTCTGAATCTAATGCATCTGATCATGCTTTGGACACAATTTAGCTCTGAATTAGGAAGCATAGGAAATCTCATAAGAAATAGTTTGTGCAAAAATGTCTGACCCAATTTTACAGATCAAAAAGGTTTCAATAAGTTCAATAGCATCCATTATAACCAAACTGCCTGACGACCAATTTGTAATTTAATTGTACATTCCTTCAAGCTCCAATTAAGCCAATATACAGTTTAATAATATTCTTCCACATTAAAAAAGAGGGTGTATTAGTTCACCTTGTAAATCATTTGGGATGTACATGATAAGAATGAAACATCAAAACAGCAAACTATGACAATTGGCAAAACTCTATTTTGTCTCATATTTAGCCTTAAGCATCTTTATGCACTACTTAAAGTTCATTGATTTATTTTTAAGAGGAAGGTAGGGAAATGGCTCCTGCATTACTTTGATATAACAAAGAATTCATATGATTAATTAAACCAAGCAATTCTATTTTTTCAAGTGTACTACAAAAGGAGCTTTATAGGAAGAAGGGTGAGAGGGAAGTTGTACTTTCAAGTATCAGTTAAAAAAAGAAAACATTGAACAATTAGGAAGTGAGTAAGAATTTTTTTAAATGTGCTATTGCTAAAGAGCAGGAGGAGGTACAATTAGAGATTAGAAAGAGGTTTCTAAAGCAGGAATTACTGGATGGTGCCATTACATCATTACAGTCTTACAAATTCTTTTAGTCAGTATGCAAGCACTGTTCAGATGTTGAAGAAACTCTGCATTAGCTGTTGATTTTGTGATAGCCATTCTTTCCGCCCAATGAGCTGTTGTAAACCATAAGAGTTGGCCCTTTGCTTTAAAATATTAAGGGTCAATTCTTGGTGCAGAACTGTGTCCTGTAAACCAGGTATTGGGGTTTGGGCTGAAAGAAAACATTGCCGGCCTGAGAGCCACCTCTGTACAAGGTCTTCTAGATACAGTATGAAAAACACCAACTCTCTACATCACTGATTAATCCTACAACGAGCAACTGACTTGCAAAACCCAGAAATATGCTAAATCCTTGTGAAAGGAGGAACAATAATGTAAACATGAGGGTTACAAACAATCGACCAAATAGTCAAGAGATGATTTTTGTGTGTAAGCCTACACTACGAGCTAGGGATGTGATTCCCCTGCTGTTTTGCACATACTAAGACTAACTTGCATTGAGCTAATATGAGTATTAATAATAGTATTATTGTGGTATAGGGTTGGATTAAGGCAGGGAATGTAGGGGCTGCAGCCTCTGGCCCCAGTCTAAAAAGGGGGCCCGGAGGCCCCCCAAAAATCCAGTCCCTGCGAGATTGAAGGGCTGCTGCTGCTCACTTTCATCAGCCTGCTTGCCTGCCCAGCACACAGCAGCCCACGGCCTCTGGCCTGCTTCACACCCCATTCTGCAGCAGTGCTGGCCCACAGGTCCTCCCCACAGCCTCCACATCAGGGGAGCAGCACCAGCTGCGACCAACCCCCTCCCCGAACTCCCTCCACAGGACCAGCCAGCTGCAGCCCCAGAGTCTCTGACCCCACCCCCAACAGGAGGGTGCCCTGCCCCCAAGCAAGATGCCACGGCAATGGGGGTCCTCAGAAGGGTGGACAGCCCCCAGGTCTTGATCTGGTCCTGCTGTGGCAGCGTGGGTAGTGGCAGGAAAGGCACAGTTCAGACATGCCTTAGATGGCACTAACAGTGCTCCTGTGGATGCATTGCTATTTATACTTATTCGTGCTCAGTGTAAGCTAGTCCAAGTATGTGTACGTGAACATAGGATTAACTCCCCCTGCTCAAAGAAAAAACAAACAAGGAGTCCTGTGGCACTTTTAAAGACTAACACATTTA
>ML685791.1:14363628-14377417 GCA_007922175.1 Pelusios castaneus
TAAATGTGTTAGTCTTTAAAAGTGCCACAGGACTCCTTGTTTGTTTTGCTGAACTAGATGAATACGGCTACCCCTTTGGGACTGGCTCAAAGAGGAGACGTAGTCTTAGGCAGGTGCTTAATGGATTTATGTAAACATCTTCATTTAAGAGCTAGAGGAGTGAGTGAACAGTATGTCACTGAAATTTGAAAAGGACTTTTCATTCATATTGAAAGGCGATAGCATTATTGATGATGGATATCAAAAGGGAGCTGGAGAGATGGATATAAAATGGGGGAAAATATATTCAATTTTTCAACTTGAGAAAATGCAGGTTGGGGAAAAAGAATCTAATATACATATATATTCAGTTGAATAAGAAGGGACTTGTAAATAAGGAGGAATCATAGGTACAAATTAGATATTAGTTTGCAATGTGACGTGAGATATATAAACATTTTTTTCCATTCAAATGTCCTGTTTTAGTCTTCAGAAATAAATCCAGCATCACAGGTATTTTAGACCGTCATCAAGTTAGGTACAACTTCTCTGTAATAACTCACTAGAGAGCGGGGAAAAAGGTCTCCATTCTATGAGGCTTTTAGACACAGCTACTGGGGCCATAACCATAGTTTTCTTTAGGAAAAGCTGCAGGTATTCTGATCAATTATCTGATCTAAACAAATCACCGGTGATTAAGAAATAGCTCCACAATTCGTGTTTTTCAGATGTAATCCAAACCTTTTACCATGTTAACAGTTTAAAGTTTTCTTTTATGACTTTCATCATTTGAACACACTACATAACCAAATGACAAAACTGTATTATTTAAATCCTGTATTATTTATATTTAATCCATTGATTACACACTGAAACATTCCTGGAATGTTATTGACTATCATGGGGGAAAATCCCTTATGGATGTTTAACGTAAAGTATTCTTTAAACTAGTGTTTGAGATCTACCTTCCAGTTAAGATGAAAGGCAATGTTGAAAGTAAAACACAATGAGCAAATGGTGCCTCATATTTTTACATAGAAATTCAGATCTATCTTGGAAGACATCATAAAATAATAACAAAGTCATAGAGCAAAATTTTCGCTCAAAACCTTTCAGGCTTTCTATATATAAAAAAGGCACAAATCTAATTTTAAGAATCCCTTAACAAGTCATATTTAAAAGAAACCTTGTATTTCAAACTTAGTTCCCCCTTCTAACTTTATGAATGGGTCCTGACTTTTCAGGGTTTGAATACAAGGTTTACATCCAGTTAGGGGATTCAGTTACCTCAAGTATGCAGATAAAGGATAGAGTTATTCTGTTTGAGAATATTGAGCTGAGCAAATAATTCACATTATAATTACTCTTGCCAGTTTTTCTATTTACAAATTATTTAGAAATTGCAAAAAATTCAGATTTACCCATTCTTTGTGAATTTCTTCAGTAAGCAACTTTTTGTCAATTGTGAATATTCACAGTTTGTGAATGGTTGGCAGACTATTTGCATTGTTTTGATTAGTTGCCTTAAAAATACACAGTGAAATCCTGACTCCACTGAAGTTAATAAGGAAGACTCCGATTGAGTTCAACAGGGCTAGGATTCTACCCAGGGTATTTTTCTGTTCTTCAATCAGAGAATTTCTTTAAGTAATGAGCATGATGGGGATTGCCAAGTGGAAATGTAAGAATCAGACAGCTTTTATCTAATGTCTAAGTTTAAAGAAACTTTCCATGAATACTCTCACTAGTGAAGATGCAGTGCTCAAATGTTTGTGGGAAATGCAAACAAAAGAGCTGCAAATACCATTAAATCAAAATTCACTTTTGAGCTCAAATTACCACACAATGGGGCATTTCTCCACTATTCTTTCAGGTCTGCAAAATACCTAGAACGGAAACTGCCCATGTATAAAAGTTTATAGGTAACATGACACCTTTGCCCAGACACTCAGCACACCTGAGGATCAGCTCTCATTTCCTTTCTTTCATTCCCTTCATCCTGGACCATCCCCCATTCCTGGCCTAATTTAAATCAGCCTATATCTGGGATTGCAGTCCTAGAGAGACTGCTGTATTCACAGAGAGAGCACTGTGTAATCTATCACAATATTTTCTGCCTAGGGCACTTTCCCTCCCTGCTCATCTACAAGCTGGACGTGCCCCTATGTAGCGAAGGGAAATCAGGTGGTGTAGCTGTGCCAGCTTTATACTACCTAATGATTTCCTTCCATTAGGTTAATCCCCAGCTGCCCCTTTAGGGCAACTTTCCACCTACTTTGTGTTGCTGACACAGCATAAAGTAGGGGAAGTTGTGGCCAAGAATCTAGCCTGTAGGCTGAGTTACTTTTGCTGTTTTCCAAATCTCTTTTATGGTACATGGTACATGTATGGCCTAGTCAAATATTGGAATGATGTGTGCAGCCACATGCCTTTCACAAAAGCAGACAGTAGGGCAAACACAGCCACTTGGTTTTTTTTTTTACATAACACATGCAATATAAAGGACTTTGAACATCTACTTTCCTCAGCACCAGTTTAAGTGTGAATGATGTCACCAGCTGTATCCCAGCAAAGATGAACCTGGACTTTCCTATACTGAATTTCAACTTACTCTTTTTATCTTGCTGTTCTAATTTTCTTTTGGGTATTGATAAACTGAGACTTTAATAAATCATTTACTATGCCAAGTAATGTACTGAGGCTTCTCCAAAGTCAAAGAAACAGTAGTCCTTGTAAAATTTTCATTTTAATGATGCAATCTTTTATTAGTGCATTTACCAGCTAAAGAGCTAAAGCACTTACCCAATGCTGAACAGCATACAGTACATCCATGCCTAGCAGCTCTTATCGACTTGCTAGGTCCTTATTTTCTACAGCAACGTACTTAGCTCCACCTAATGGTTTCCTTTGTGATTTCTAAGGTGGCATCCAGTACGAAGGTCATCTTCCTAGTCCAGTGCTTGCTGCAATGTTCTACAAATCCCCAGACTAGCCCAGTCTTTTAGAGATACCGAAATCACTCTGATGCTTTTAAAGCTTTCTTGCTCCAACAATGAATATACTCTTCTGTCATGGAACAGTTTGTATTTCTCCCAAGGGGAGTGGCAGAAGCTCCATTTCCAACATGCTACTCTTTAACTGGTAAATACAATGCAAAAAATTGAAAGTGCAGAGTTGTGGCTAAAGCATTGAACAGTTCCTAGTTGTTCTACAGACCTTTCCTTGACTATGGGCCAGCCACTAAACGTGTGTACCTTCCTTTCCTCATATGTAAAATTAGAATTAATAAAACTAAACCACCTCACAGTGTACTTATGGAACTTAATATATGGTACTTGAATGGCCTCAGATGCATCGCATTGAATTAGTACAAGAGATTAATGAATGTGCCCATTTTTACAGCCACAGTTACAATTCAGCAATTTTTGTTTGTGTACCATGAAATAAATAGAGACATGCCCAAATAAGGCTATTTAGAAAATTTACAGACTATCCATAGTCTAATAACTGACCTCCTTTGTAGAGCTGTTGTAACAATTGTTCCGTACCACACCAGGTACTGAGCTCTGAGATCAGGGACAAACACTGTAATTGCTTCAAATTCTACACACTATAGGCTCTAGTACCTAGCAAGTACCCAATAAACAACCAGGCATACATCTATTAATTAAAAAGGAAAGGGTGTGAGTATCTTAAAAATAAGATTTTTATTATAGCAAAAAAGAAATAAAAAATAAACCTAACTAATCTCCTTTAATAGGGATGAAGACAACCTTGCCCTTCGTGGTTCCTCAGATCTAGTTTTCCTTTCAAACCCAGCAACAGACTCTAAGCCTGGGATTCTCACTTGAGCCCCACTTCTTGTATCCACTTCCTATGGATTGTTTGATGGTCTTGTTTGCATCCCTTTCTTTTCATCTCCTGTACCAGCTAGCTAATGAGGTTGTCCCATGTCCTTCACTAAGCTGGCTCTATCTCTGGGTGGCAGAGGAGATGCTACTTTTTGTCAGTCCACTCAGGGCTTCATCTCTGAGGAGGATACACTGCCCTAAAAACTCCTCCCTGGCCCACTCTAAGATATTAGAGCAGCAGTTAACTGCCGGCCTTTCTCTTTCCCCATTCTCATAATAATCCATATGATCATGCAGTAGCTTCTTAGTCTTCAGAAGGCTGATAAGGCTGCTTGTCTCCCCTGAAATTCTCCTACCACACATTCTCAAAAGCACTGTCAAAAGCTGCTTCCACTTACTCCGCTAAAGCAGATAAAAAATAGTAGTTCATACAGAAACACTGCTACTCACTGGGATTGATGCTTTCCCTAGCCCTGGTTCCCTTGGGAAAATTAAGAATCAAAGAAAGAAGGTAGACTGAGGCTTCAGGTGGAACATCTTAAAATGCACCTGCAAAAGTATGGGGTGGTATGAGAATCTGCAAAAGTAAACATTTGACATGGATACACACAACCCCTTAGTGTATGGTTATCCAGCACCGTGTAACGTTTACCGTGCTACTATATGCAATTACAACCTATTGTACCATAACACTTCTTCCTAGAATGGGAAATCAGCATGGGCAACCTAGACATATAAAACAGAAAGGCAGTGTCTCATTTTATAATCTCTTTATTGGCCCTAGGGAGAAGGGGAATTATTCAACGAGGAATTGTGTAAGTGGTGTCTTTGTCAAACATGTGCAGAATGAGAAACAAACATTTTAAATAGCTGAAGGGCAAAGGAAGTGCTGCCAAAAAAAATGCGTGATGGAGAGAAGAAAATTAAATTTAAACCAAGTGCTACTAGTATTGCAAAAGAACAAGAAGCAGAACCTTTTACTGTAAACAGCACAGGAGCTGAAGTGAAAAGTCTGGGAAAGATGGAGTGCAAGAACTGAACTAAAGCAGTTGCACTGGCAGAGCCATCTCAAGAGTCATGAACAAAAACAGGATGGTGACAGCAGCCACAGACCCCAATAACCTTGATAAGAGCTTCTCTCACTACAGTGTGCAACTAAATCCTAAATACAGCCCATGGAGGGACTTGGCTTGTCTCAGGGCCAGATATCTGGGTTTTCACTTCTCATTATTATTATCTTTTACCCCAATCAGAATTGTTCTCATTATTTTAACAGAACAGTGTACAAAATGGACAGCTATTATTTGTTAAACAGAAATTTAGCAGAAGAGGATTGCCTTCCTATGCACTATAGCAAAGACAAAGGCTGATATTTAGCCTAATGCCTTAGCCCACCCTGATGTGTCCAGGAAATGGATCATATTAACTTTTAACTGCAAAGGAGAAAAACACAAGAATGAAAGCATTTACTTCATGACTTTCAGAAAGTTTTGATGCCAGAAGCTGAAAAGTACAGCAAGGACTGGGACAAACAGCAGGATTTCAAGCATCTGTAACTCAACATAATTTCTTTCACCATTTCCCATTTCATTGTATGAATGGTCAAGGCCATATTTTCTAAGAACTGGCCGCCAGAGAAAGCATAATTTTGTATGCTCCAAAGCTTTCTACAAACCAGGCAGCTAGGCATCTAAGTGATCTGATTTGCACATTTCATACTCTTAGAATGGCAGATATATATTTGGAAGTCAGGATGAAACATGTTTGAAAATGTGCTTCTGTTCATTCAATAATAAGGCCCCAATTCAGCAAGGTATTTAAGGACATTTTTAATTTTAAGTACACCAACAATCCCACTGAAGCCAGTGGAGCTGCTCAGAAATTTAAAAATTGGGCATCTTTATAAAGTACTCATTGAATCAAGGACTAAGTGAGAAACAATATTCTGTGTGCTTGACTTTTCCTTCATAAAGCTTACATAGTTTGACAAGGCTGATGTCAGTGGAATGGTAGGAGAGGATGGCTCTTCCATGTACAATCACTCAGGAATCTACCCTATTAAATACTTATATTTTAGGTGGGATGCCTAATAGATGCAGTGATGTTTCATAAAGCCAGTCCTACAGTTTCCTTGCTATCATACTAAAGTTGTATTTAATTCTCCACTTTCCCTCCCCAAATAAATCTGGAAAGATGTATGTTCAGGGATGAAAGAAAGCTTGCTTTGAATTTTAGAGTAGCTATTGGAACAGAAGCAGGAATGGCCGACGGATGTTCATCTGTACAATGCCAGCTCATCCTGCTAATGGCTGAGGTAATATCAACCCTTCGGTCTAATTCATGTACTGTAATTGGAGATTTGTGCCTGAACATATTACTGCCTCAAGGGATGAGAAAACAGCTCTGCACCTTTTAGTCAAAATCATGAGCGACATGGATGTCATCTTCTCATAACCTTGATTTTGTATGTTTACTTTATAACCAGAAATTAAGATGAATTTATATACTCAGTCAAATGCAAGTTTCTAGAATCATTGCCAGCTAAGAGAATATCACCTGTCTATAGATAAATATTGATCTATGCCACCATGAAAGCTACATCTTTGTATAATATTGCATATTGGGCTGAGACTTGATTACAAGAGTAAAGAATAGAGGCAGTACAAGGTGTCCTATATTCTAATAGGTACTTAAACAGTTTCAGCTCAGGCCAGTAATTGGAGTGTGCTGGAAGGAACTCATCATGGGATTTCCATCTACATGCAGTAGCTCTAGCAGAGTTCTTCTGTGAAAATAGTGTGCAGGGAGAGGATCTGGGGACTCACATAAGTAGGGGAGGACCACACCTGTCAAATGGCTCAGAACTCTGCATCTGCATTGTACTTTTGCCTCCCTGTAGCATGTACTGGAAGAAAGCAGAACCAAGACTCATTTTGGCCCTAACAGTCACTCCATTATGATTATAAAATATCACAATAGCTTTATCGGTTTAGAGAATGCATTGTTTAGTTTCTTTTATTCTTTATAGTAATGGGCCTGAGCACAAAGTTTGAATCCAGGCCCAGTATTGAACTTTATGAAAACTGACAGTTGTTTGGATTTCGGCTTCCAGTTTGGGACTATTTCTAATATTTTATATTGTGCAGTGCCAGATACATTTATACTTTGCATATCAGTGATTTAAGATTGTGCTTAATATCAGAGATGAGATACTAGTATAAGAATTTTTCAAATATTCAATCATGTTTGAAAGCAAATTTCAGGTGACGTGTACCTTCATTGCCCTTCTATGTGTGCTTTCCACAAGTATTTGATGACTAAAGCTTTGCTAGCCTAGATGCTAAAAGAGAGAGAAATACAAGTTCAAAAGATCAAATATATGGCAACAGCATTTTTTGTATATAGAGGCATATTTTCAGGGGACTGTTGGAGACAGCATATTGAATGACACAGTGCCTCTGCCTTCCCAACTTCCAACTTAGACAGCAGGATGAATGGGCAGGTCAACAGAGAAGAAAGAAAGACAAATGTGGGGGATCTAGTTGTATGCAGTTCTTCACTGCAACCACCCATTGAAGTGCTAATCAGTTGTTGAGTGGAAATTGGAGTGTACCTCCTCAGAAGCAAAGAGGAACAGGCAGCTCTGTGGCACAGAAGTCACTGCTTTCCTCTTGCTGGTTACAATCTAGGGCTATGTCTACATTACAAAAAATTAGGTCAACTTTGTTAAGTCGACTTAATAAGGTCGACTTTAAGTCGCCTTAAAATCAACCTTATTAAGTCAACTTAACAAAGTGCTGTCCATTGTTAAGTCGACCTAACTGAACCTAAAGAAAGGTTAGGTCGACCTAAGCAGGCTTAAGTCGACCTACCCTGCGGTTCTTAGTAAATCGACTTAAGCTTTCATTAAGTCGACTTAAGGAATTTCTTAAGTCAACTTAATGAAAGCCTAGTGTGGACGCGACTTAATTTAAGTCCTTAAGTTGACAAACTGCCAATGTCGACACAGCCTAGGGCAAAAGGAAGAGAAGACCTCACTGGTTTTGCCACCTGCACCAGACTTGAGGAGTGAATGATATTCTGATTCCCTCCTTACCTGCCCAGCAAAAGCCATGGATAAGGAGAGAGATACTGGAAAATTCCCGGATTAGGGGATGGGGTAGATATTGCTTCTCAAAGAGGGAGAAAGAACCATGAGCTGAGGAATAAGAAAGGAGGTTATAGTGAGAGGTTTGAATGAAGGTCTAGGGATAGACAACAGATTCTGAGAAAAGGAGAAGTGAAAAGAATGTAGAGGGGGGGAGGAAGGACCAGACTAGAGAAAGTAGTAATGAAAATTACTGCAGATAGAGGCAGAGTGGGGAAAGAAAAATATCTTGTATGAAGAAGAGAGAAATAAGTAAATAGTCTGAGGGAAAAAGTAAACTGAACATGTAAAATTTTGAAAAATTAGGGTGATTTATGCACTTTGAGGGAATTCATTAGGAACCAGAAACAGCATTAGGTGTTAGCAACATCACAGCTCCAGTTTGATTCTCAGGGTGTGTCTACACTAGCAATTAGGTTAACTTAAGGACCCTTAAGTGGACCTAAATTACTCCATGTCTACACCTGACTTTCATTAAGTTGACTTAAGAAATTCCTTAAATCATCTTAATGAAAGCTTAAGTCAACCTAATAACAACTGCCCATTAGGTCGACTTAAGCCTTAAATCGACTCCTTAAGTCGACTTAAGGATGGTGTGGATGGGGAGTAATCCTTAAATTGACTTTATTAAGTTGATTTAAGGGCAGTTAGGTCGACTCAACAAAGTGGACTAAGTCAACTTAACTTTAAATCAACTTAGTCCACTTTGTTAAGTCGACTTAATCTTTTCCTAGTGTAGACATACCCTCAGATACTGGGAATTGGTAGGAGATAGGCTGAAGAGGGATGGCATTGGTTGGAGAATGTGAGAAGATGCAGGTTGCAATGGAAGGGAGAAGCAGGTTAGCTGGAGGGATAGCAACAACTACAAGGAGAGAGGTGTCCCCTTCCAAGGCCACATCTAGTGTCTGTAGCCTCCTATAGTGAGCAGGGATTGGGAAGGGTCGTGTCCGCATACTGCCTTTTGCATCAGCTAGCTTAGTTGCTCTGGCCAAGGGGGAGTATACATTGTACCCTTCAAAAGAGTGTTGCACTGGATGCATTTTCCCCCAGCTCCCAGAGCATAGTGCCTGCTCCAGGGAGTTCCCACCATAAAGAACATAGTATATCTCAAACTTGGTAGAAACACAAGAGTATAGTACAAATTTCAGATTTCTGGAGAAGTATTTGGGAGATGAGATCAGGTTGGGTTATGCTGTCAGCATCTTGCCCCCTCTACCACTAACTTTGGAACCAAGATTACTGCACTGTTCAAACTGTATATTCAGTTGTAACATTTCTAATTCATATTGTCATTCAGTTACACACGTAATCTAGTCAGGAAAGAAGAACGCTCCCACATATATATGTTGGCTTCTGGAGCTAACCAATATGCTATGAATTATGTATACTTGCAGCAGCAGACTGCAGAAAATAATGACTGAAGAATTCTGAATCAAGAATAAATATGAGATCTTTGCAATCTGATCGCAGATAATTTGTTTGAGGAAAAAATGGTATTTGAGTAAGTTATTCTGAATTTTTTACTCAGCCCTACTTAGCATGTGTAGAGATGGCTTCAGTATCCACATTATCCACATTCAGATATTTCCAACTAAAGTGTAATTCCAAAGAAATAAATTGGGATTAAAATTAATGGGTATATCATCTAGAGATGATAGGCATGTAAATCTGGGTAAATTTATGACTGCGTTCTAATTCAGTTTATTTGATGTTATCCATTCCACTTCTTTAAAAGAAAGTAATGCTAAAAGTTCTTCAAAAGCTATGTTTATGCTGGAGGAATATTGCAGCAGACTCACATTATATACTCAGCACTGAGCTCCTTCGTTTGACACAAAAGTCACCTTGTTTTCAAGTTTGCAGTACATCAGCTCTATTGTGTTCCAATAGCAAATGCTTAACATATCAGACTAGTACATCACACAGTCGGTATGTACAAAATTTACACCTTTTGTTAAAGCCTGCTTGTATATTTCTAAAGAGAAGCGGGGGACACAATATTCAGGTATCTTATCTACATAGCACAATTTCATTCTCTTTGCTGCCTTGCACCATGCTATCTTATTGTATGTAAACTTCTCTTCGCTATGACAGGCAATGGCTTCATTCCTGGCTATCATCAATGTCACTCAAAGGGTCAGACAACAGAGTATTATTACAGCGCCTTCTTCTTTCTCTCTTCTCTATAGTGATCAAGGGCCCAATCCAAAACTCTTAGGCTGTGTCTACACTTGTTAAAATTAGTTTGAATTAGTTAGTTCGAACTAACTAATTAGAACTAATTTTAATTAGGTCGAATTAGCTTAATTCAAACTAGAAAAAGTTAGTTCGAACTAAACAAGTGCCTTCATGGCACTTGCTTAGTTCGAATTAGCGATCCCCATTCATTTCAATGGCCGGTTAGTTCGACCTAAGAAATTAGTTCGAATTAACAGGGCCACATTGGCTAATTCTAACTAGTTAGTTCAAATTAACCCTTTAGTTCGAATACCTATTCTTACTTAGTTCGAATTAAGGAAGCCCTTAATTCGAACTAACTAAAGCCTAGTGTAGCCATGGCTTTAGTTAGTTAGAATTAAGCCTCCTTAATTCGAACTAACTTGCCAGTGTAGACATAGCCTTAGATATCAATGACAACCTGACAAAAGCAGTGTTGAATTACATTTGAGGGCCATTTGCAGAATATACCTGACACTGCAATTTAACCAATTTTTATCTTTTACATTTCAGTTAAACAAGTCTTCTTCTATTAGGCCCTGATTCAGGAAAGCTTCTATATTCAGGACAGCACTTAAGTACATTCTTAACTTTATGCTCATGCTTAAACCCTATGCTATTTTGAGTAGTAAGAGTTTTCTGAATGGAAGCTTTAAGCATGTTCTTAATGCCATTGATTTCAATGGGATTTAAATACTTAATTTAAAGGAAAGTATGTATGTTTTTGCTGAATAGAAATGAGAAGTCTACTCATTAGTTAAATGTTTTCCTGAATCAAGGTGAGGGTCTACTTCAGGGGTCTGCAACTGCAGCTCCTGAGGTGCATGTGGCTCTTTGACTGCCCTCTTGTGGCTCTGCATTCCCCTGCCCCGGGAGGAACCCTGAGGGCAGCCTGCTAGGCTTCCCAACACAAATGGGGGATCCTGTGGGGGCCAGCTCCTGGTTCCAGGCTCCTCTCCCCACCAGGGGACCCTGTGACAGGCACCCTGATCCAGTTCCCAGCTCCCCCCACCAGGAGGCTACACCCATTGCAGCTCTCAAATCACTTGGATTATTGAAGGAAATTTTTAAAAATGGCTCTTATCTTTCAGGTATTTGACCCTTGGTCTAGTCTCTGCATGCTAGGCATTGATAGTGCAAGGCCCTCTGCACTGCGGGACCACAGAATAATTGGTTAGGCCAAGTTACATATTATAGAAGGATGGGGGGTAAAGCAGGATGGGGCTCAACTCAGAAACTTTAAGACCAGAAGGGACCATCATGATCATCTAGTCTGACCGTGTAGGCCACAGAATCTCAACCACCGGCCAGTGGTGTACTGTGGGTCTCTGGCGCACAGGAACCAGTGCTTGCATTTGCGCCAAGCCCCTCCCCAAGCCCAGCTCCCACCAGACAGAGCCACACCCCAGCTGTCCCAGAGAGGAGGGTCTATACCTACAGGTGGGGGGAGGAGAGGGAACATGCTGCATTCCTCCACCTATGCCCCAGGGACTTTCTGGCACTCATGGTGGTGGCAAAGCCCAGCTCTGGCCAGGCTCTGCCACCATTTCCCAACATCCCCCCCCAACACACACACATTTACCGGCCACGTGGCATCTGCTTCTCCCACTGCAGCCCTATAGTGCAATCAATTTAGTGCTAGCTCACACTACTGGGGGGGGGGGGCAGCCTCATCTCCTCCTCCCCCACCAAAGGGTAGTGGGCAGGAGTTCCTCCTCTTGGTGACCTACAGCTCCCCACCCCAACCCATCCCTGGGTTCCATCCACCCACCCCTCAGAATCTCCTGTACCCCCTATGTCCCCAGCCAGTGCCCACCTCAGGCTGGTGCCTGGGGATCTGTCCCCTTCTTTTGCCCCCTCAGTATGTGACTGCCACCTACTCCTTCAACAAGCCCATCACCCCATGATAAGTTACTGAAATCCTCAAATCTTGATTTAAAGACTTCAAGTTACAGAGGATCCATCATTTTCCCCACAAAGTGCTGAGCATTCCAGAGAAGTGGTTAGTTCCCACCAACCTCTTTGGGAGTTAAGAGCACTTTGCACCTCATGGAATGAAGTCCGCCATCAATAATTTAATATTAAACAATAGAAATACAGTAGCACATTCTTAAGTGATATAAGTAGAATCTGCTGGCTTTCCTCATATATCAGTTTGTCTTTCTATGGAAATAGTGCCAAATAATTTTAATTATCACGATCAATCATGAAAAGTTTTTGAATAAAATGTAAGCCCCAAAAGAACAAAAGAAGATGAAAGACTATGAACATATTTTCTGATACAGTGTAGTGCAAAAAGAGCACTTTTAAAAGAGGAAAAGGCAATACGCCATGTTTGTTATTAGGAAAACACAATTGTGTTAATAACTAATATTTAATACACACATGCCGTGCATTCACAGCTGTTCTGCTGTTGTTCATTTATAGTTACCAGTCCTTATTGTTGCTTGTGATCGTAGCTTGAGTTTGTGGCTGGTGTTCACAGCTCATGGCAGCTACCTGGCCAGGTAAGCTGGGCATGAGGAAGAGTGGGGTCTCTGTCGGGCACACAGCTGTGCACCAACGCTCTTGGATGGCGTGCAGAACATTACCCAGAGCTATGCAGTCTCACCCATCTTTTATCCATGGATCTTGCTGTGTCACACTGCCTCAGGGTATGGTCAGGGGTTAAAGTAAGGGGGAAGGCACTGGAACGCAGTTCCGGGGCCCCCAAATTTGAGGGGCCAGAGTTCCAGGGCCCCTAAAAATAGAAAAATCTGGTGGAACACATGTTCCGCCCTACCCTGGCTGCTGACAGGTCCTACGCCCCACTGTTGTTAATCACAACACTGATTTTGTTATGAGTGTTTGCTAGTTTGTGACAATAATTGCTCTAGACATAAATGCCATATAAAATTATAAATATTTTTATGGAGCCATAACTGATATGTGTAGTACTGAGAAGTGGTTGCAAAAGCCTATCTGGGCTGGGGCCCGCCCATGCATGAAGTGGGCCCAGACAATACGGGAAGGGGACCTGGAGATTAGGAGGTTTCTGGGGCCCGTCAAATTATACTTTAACCACTGGGTATGGTATGACCATGAGTCATCAGTTAATGGCAGATGTGACTTTGATCGTGTTCTTGAGGGGTTTTTTTTGTCTCTTTCTTTCTTTAGGGTGGATTCTTCTTGCTTTTGCAGGTTTTGTCTGCATTGTTCTTCAGCCATCAAGGTGGTGCCGGCAGTTTGTCATCAGGACAGGCTGGAGTTGGAGACTAATCCCATCACACACACCCTTCATTCACACATCCAAACTAAGGCTATGTACACACGAGAACACTTGTCCCGTAATAAGTTATTGTGGGACAAGGAAAGCTCTATAAATATAGCGCTTTCTCGTGTATACACGTGCTGTTTCTTTCGCAAAGGAGCATTCACTGTGTGAATCCTCCTTTGCGAAAGAAGAGCAATGCATGGTGGGCACCTGTCCCACCATGCACTGCCCACAGCCAGCCCCCTAGCCCAGCTGCAGGGCTTCCGGTGGCAGGGGGGGCTGGGTTGCCAGGCCCCGCTGTCATCTGAACCCCTGGACTGTGCTGGGGGGCCGGCTCCG
>ML685791.1:14377817-14388879 GCA_007922175.1 Pelusios castaneus
TAGCTCAGTCCAGGGGAGCTGCCAAACCGGGCAGCTCTCAAAAATACTCAATTTCACTGCTCTGCTAGAGCAGTGAAATTGACATATTTGACAGCTCCAATGTCCCAGAGTGGCCTCCATTGGCACTCTGGGACATTTCCGGAGGCTGTCTATTCCGCAAAATAAGTACACACGAGCATTACCGTGGAACAGCTGTTCCGCGATAATGCTACCACTCTGGTTTTGAGTGGTTTAACTGTTGCGCGGCAAGAGGGTGTTGCTGCGCAACAGAGAAATTGATCGTGTGTACTCAATTGGCTTTATTGCGTGGTAAGGAGCCTTACCACGCAATAAAGTGATCGTGTGTACATACCCTGAGTTAAAAACAAATCTAAATGAAGTTTCAGCAAAATTTAGGCTGAGCAATACAAAATGAAGAAAACAATTCAAAATGGAGTTTGGGTTACAATATGGAGTTACAAGTGAATGAATGAGCATGGTATTTTTATCAATGAATATTTCATATAGAAATTTCTGTCTGAAGCAATACTATCGTATAAATTCATCTTTAGCGCCACAACAGTGTGTTATTTATGTGAGACACACAGCATTTGATTCCTGACACAAGTTGAAAGGAAGGGAAGTGATTCAATTTTCATTATTTTTCACAATGTTTGAATGTGATAGCAAGTACAATGGTCTTAAAACAGTTCATTAGGCTTTGGTATGTTGTTGCTATTGAAAGAAAGAGTATATTTTAATTGGAAGGTTTCATGGCTATGCTTAGTTATTCATATTACATCAGAACTAAGAAATGAGAGAACAGTGTGTTTTAAGAGGTTTCCAAGATTTACAACTGTGTGGATGGGAAATTTATTGTGAGCCCATGTCAAAACAGTACTTCATTTTTAGGGTACTAGTGCCCTCTGCTGACACATGAGTGCCCAAGGCTCTTTATTGCAGAGTAAGATAACGCGAAACAAACTTAAAAGGTCTTCATAAATATTACAACAGAGTCCTGTGGCACTGATCCTATGTCATACACACCCCTGCATTTAATTTCTTCCCACTCTGTATATTTCCCATCTTCAAAGCGTCTGACGAAGTGGGATTTTCTCCCATGAAAGCTCATGCGATAAATAAATTTATTAATCTTTAAAAGTGCCACAGGACTCTGTTGTTTTTCTGCAATAGACTAACACAGCTACCCCTTTGGAACATAAATATAACATTATTCACTCTGGAACCTATTGACGGCCCAATTCTCTAGTCCTTGTCCAAGTTAGACTTCCATTGACTTCTGTGCCTGCTCAAGGATTGTAGATTGTGCTAAAATCTGGGGGAGAGATTACCACATTTCCTTTCTTTTCCTTTTATGTTGCACACTTGGAATGTTCAATTCTATCTCCAACTAATAGAAACCAAATGTATTCTACAGTGTCTATTTGTCCATCCTTGATCATCTTAAGGTACATTACAACTTGTTTGCTGTCACACTGTTTCTGTTTCACGACCTGCTAAACTTTGAAGCATTTTATGCAATAATTTCCAGAAATCAGAGATAGAAAGTCAGCATACACATCATTCTCAATAGCAATATAGAAATGACAAAAATATATGATGGTATAAATATCATCTTATGTTTCCTATTGTATTTTTAAAAGCCCATCACAGGAATATATGTGGATTAATTCTCCTCTGAGTCACACCAATGTTTTCAATGTTTTTGCCATGGTTCAATTCAAAGGAAAATCTAACCAGTAGTCTGTATTAGTCCAATAATGATTTTTGGAGTCACAAAGGGTATGTCTACACTGGCAATTTAGGTCTATTTAAGGACCCTTAAGTCGACCTAAATTACTCTATGTCTACACCTGACTTTCATTAAGTAGACTTAAGAAATTCCTTAAGTTGACTTAAGTAAAGCTTAAATCTACCTAATAACAACCGCCCATTAGGTCGATTTAAGCCTTAAGTCGACTCCTTAAGTCGATTTAAGGAGGGTGTGGATGGGGAGTAACCCTTAATTCAACTTTATTAGGTTGGCTTAAAGGCAGTTAGGTCGACTTAACAAAGTGGACTAAGTCGACAACTTTTTCTAGTGTAGACATACCCAAAATGTCCATTAGCAACACAAGATCCTTCAATATGAGAAGGAAACTGTGTGAAATTATTATAATAATGTTGAACTCCTCTAGGATTTAAGGACTGAGTTTTGAACAGTTTTATGTACAGATTGATACCATTGGACAGTTCCTCAGCAAGTGTAGGTGTAAGTCAGTATGGATTGATGGATTTCACTAATACTACACTGATTGAACTAGCTGAGAACCTGGTTCATTTTTATATTTTTGACATCAAGGGCTAAACAGTGGCATTTTTCTATTGGCCTCAGCAGGAGGCAGTTCAGAGTTGGTTACTGCACGGAGAGTTTCAGAAGAAATTGTGCTTCCCAAAAGCATAACCTCTCAAATAGCCTAGAACAGTAGGGGCCCAATTCACGAATGTATATGAATAATGGTGACAGTACAGAGATAACACATACATTCCTATACACATTTTATAGCAGAACACCAATCTAGTCAGTCATTCTGAGATTTAAAAATATACATGCATGTATTCATTGTTTGTATCATGGTAATATCTTAATTTTAATCAAAATACAGTCTTATTTTTGATAACCTAGCTTCAATATAATAGCCAGTTCCCGTTGAAAGCTATAATTGCTTTTAAAATCAGATCTGGCTTACATTTGTGTCTTTATGTATGCATTGGGAGTTTCCCTTCATTCCAGCAGTTTATGACTAGTCATCGTTGTATCGGCAGCTCATTCACTCCCTGGTCTGCTCCTGATCTGGTGCAGCCTAAGCGCTATCTCTTACTAAGGCTATGTACACACGATCAGATTAAAGCGCAACATGGCAATCGCGCTATAAAAAACACGCAACCTTTATGGCGGGATAGCGCGTACACACGTCGCTCCTTGTAACGCAACAGAATTCTTTGCAATATCGCGGTGTACCGCAATGAATTCTGGGCACCTGTCCCACAGTTCAATTTTCCCTCAATCTGCACTTGGAATCATGGGATGAAGGAAAGGAACGCAAAGCGCCATGGGTAAAATCTCAGTTTCCCGTGGTGCACTGTGTTCCCCTTGCATCTTCCTTGTTGCCAATAGCAACTCGCGCCTATTTTCAACAGTGCAGTGACGCACTACTTGCGAGCAATCACAACAGTGACAGCATGGATTCTGCTCTGATCTCCACTGTCGCCTTCAGCATTCTAAATACATCTCGGCTGGTTGCTCAGTACGCAATGAGCTCCGAGTCAGACGAGGACGCTGAGGAGCAGGGGCTGATCGATGCCATGCAGAGCAACAGCACCGCGTTGCTCAGCTCCTTCACCGATCATCTGCACATGGTGCAACACCATTTCTGGTCGCGAGAGATGAGCACCGAGTGGTGGGATCGCATTGTTATGCAGCTGTGGGATGACGAGCAGAGGGTACAGAACTTTCGAATGCGGAAAGCAACCTTTCTGGAACTGTGTTCAGAGTTGGCCCCTGCCCTGCGACGGAAAGACACCAACATGAGGTCAGCCCTAACTGTGGAGAAGTGTGTTGCGATTACTGTCTGGAAGATGGCGACTCCTGACTGCTACCGGTCGGTTGCAAACCAGTTTGGAGTCGGGAGGTCCACCGTTGGATTAGCCCTCTCACAAGTCTGCCGAGCCATCAATCGCATTCTGCTATGGAGGACGTTGACATTGGGTAATGTTCGTGAGATTGTGGACGGCTTTGCTGCCATAGGATTCCCTGACTGCGGGGGAGCCATAGACGGCACACACATCCCTATTTTGGCTCCAGACCATCTCGCGATCGAGTACATCAACAGGAAGGGCTACTTCTCCATGATACTGCAAGCACTCGTAGATCACAAGGGGCATTTTACGGACATCAATGCTGGGTGGTCGGGAAAGGTGCATGATGCCCGCATTTTCAGGAACACTGGTCTGTACCGGAAGCTGCAAGGGGGTACCTTCTTCCCTGATCAAAAAATTACAGTAGGGGATGTGGAGATGCCCATAGTCATCCTCAGAGACCCAGCATACCCACTGATGCCATGGCTCATGAAGCCGTACACTGGTAACCTAGATCGCAGCAAGGAGCGGTTCAATTACAGATTGAGCCACTGCAGAATGACTGTGGAGTGTGCCTTCGGCCGTTTAAAAGGGTGCTGGTGATGTTTGTATGGGAGGCTGGACTTGGTGGAGGACAACATCCCTGCTGTGATTGCGTCGTGCTGTGTCCTTCATAACATTTGTGAAAGTAGGGGAGAAAAGTTTTCCCCGGGGTGGGCTATGGAGGCACAGCGCCTCGAGGAAGCATACGAACAGCCAGCCACTAGGAGTATTAGGGGGGCCCAAGGAGAAGCTGCTCGCATAAGGGAGGCACTCAGGGACCATTTCAATGATGCCCTCCCCTAGTTAACTTCCAGGACGCATTAGGTGCACCTTATGAGATTTCCAATGTGTACAAATAAAACCACTCTTCAAATTATTTGTCACTGTTTTTATTAAAACCTAAAGGGGGGGGGGTTACGGGTGGGTGTAGCTGCGGGTCTCTAAAAAGTAGCTCTGGGGGGGACTGGATGTTGCAGTGTACCAGGGGGACGGGTGGCCTTCAAAGAAATTCTTTGAAGGACTATGGGGTGTGGGAGGCAGACACGGCTGAACTGTATGGAGTGGAGCCCATACATTAATCGCCTGGGTCTGCAAAGCAATCATGCTCTTGAGCAGTTCTGTTTGGTCCTTCATCACGCTTATGAGTTCATCCCTGTGTTTCTGCCTCCTCTGTTGGGATTCCTCTCTCCAGGCTCGATTCTCCCTCGCGGATTCCTGTGCTGTTTTCAGCAGGTCCTGAAACATATCCTCCTTGTTTCTTCGAGCATGCCGCCAAATGTTTCTCATGCGGTCAGCTGGGGTAGACACCGGCCTTGTGAAGGTCGAATCTAAAAAAAAATAATAATAATAAAGCTGTTGTTAACACAGAGCCTAGATAACCAATGTAACCTTCCAGTAGCACATTCCACTGGAAAGTGCAGGGCAGTCAACATCCTATGCTTCGCTGAAGCGGACAAGGTACGTCCTAATAGAAAGCTTACTGGGGGCTAACATTCTGCACAGGGCACACTGATGGAACCCGATATCTCTCTCCTCTGAGTGCCCCTGCCAGCTAGAATACATATCCTACATGCCACCAGTTGCAAGCCAGGACCGTATGCTGCTGCACTGTGTGCTGCCATGGTTCTCAGGGCTGTGCTTTACAGCTGGCGAGGCAGAGTATCCGTCTTTGGGAGCGTAGACACAAACGCTCTCCCATCTAACCTGAGTAGTAGGCTCTGGAGGTACATCGAGGAAACTTTTACTGACCTAAATACAGATGATTTTTTGACAATCACTGCTTGTGTTGATGCACTTCTAATGAATGCAGAGTAAAGAGCGTGCACAGCGGGGACTGAGACAGCAAGCACCCCACCCTGGACAATGATATTTTAGCAGGAGCCATAGCTGCACGAAAGAGAAACTTACCAGAACCCCCCTCTGCCACCTCAGAGGACACGCTGCAATTCATGTCTTGGGTGGACGTCTCAGCGGGGGTGCAGAAGAGCTCCTGGCTACACGCTGTTGCGCTTTCCTCCAGGTCATCCTCCATCTCCTCCTCCTCATCGATCACGTCCTCATCCTGCTCGGGTCTGGCATTCACTGGATGAGGGGGGGCCGATGTGTCCACGGGACTCTTTGCAGTGGTTGTGGGGTCCCCACTGAGGATGGCTTCTATCTCCTTATAGTACCTGCATGTAGCAGGCGCTGATCCCAAACAGCGGTTTGCCTCCTTCGCTCGGTGATAGGTTATTCTTAGCTTCTTCACCTTTGATCTGCACTGCACAGTGTCTCTATCATAACCTCTCTCTGACATGGCCTGAGAAATTATGCCAAATGTATCATAATTTCGCTTGCTGCCGCGTAGCTGCACCTGCACAGTGGACTCTCCCCAGATGCTGATCAGGTCCAGCACCTCTGCCGTGCTCCAAAGAGGTGCATGTCTTCCACGACGGGCCGCCATTGCTACTGATGATCAGAGCTGCACTCCACTCCACGAGGAAGAGAACAGGAAGTGAAACAGACGAGAAATTTGAAAATCCCGGGAATCTGATCAGGGCGGGGACTGTTTCATCACGGCCACAGAGCGGGTAGGGGGAAGACCAGAGAGGACGACTTTGGAATGCTGGGACACTTCTGGAGGCCAATCATTGCATGGTAAGTGTACACACGAGTGGAAAGGTGCAACAGCTGTTCCGCGTTAACTGCTACCACCCTCGTCGAGGTGGTTTTTGTATTGCGCTACAACAAGGCAGTTAACGCGCAACAGCCCTATTGCACGTGTGTACACTGTTGTTGGTATCGCACGGTAATGATTGTTAATGCGCGATACAGTGATCGTGTGTACAAGGCCTCAGAGCAGATTTACAATCTAGCCCTTTAGAGTTAAGTCTCTGCATTGTTTTGCTTCTTCATTACAAATATGAAATAGAAACAAAGAGGATAGGTTGGAATAGGTGGATTTTCTAAAACCTACCTTTTAAAATTGAATACAGTGCATATTTTACATACAAATACAGCTTCATGGTAGCCTTGAATTGTCCGCTATTTGAGAATCCAAAGACACTCTGCTTTATGTGGCGCATATTCAGATGTGTTAGGTACTGGTAACTCATCAAATTTTACCAGTTTGTTCCATTGAGCTAGCATTTCTAAACATAGTTTTTACTACAAACATTTTCTGTTGAATGAGATGACTAGGCAGCCTCACTATTCATGTGTTATAGCCAGATTTTACATCAAAGATGCCCTGGGTTTTATACTGTCAGAAGCAATTCTGTCCCAGAAGAATAAAGTTCAGGATTATCCCAGGAGGAAGCCTGTCAACTCAGCTCTGTGTGGAAAAACTGCTGGCTACAAAGTTTATAATGGAGTGGTATTTGGCAGATTGCCCTACAAAAGAGGAAAGTATTAGCTATCACCTAAACAAAATCAATTTTTCTCCCTAAGTGCAATTATCTCTTTGTTGACTGAGTTGTTTTTATGGCAAATTAAGTTTAAAGGAAGAGTTTTCAGAGGACAACATAAAAACCATTAAAGAAGTGAAAAAAACAATTTTTAAGGAGGAGCAGCAGCCTGTGCCATTGGTAGGGGAATAGGAAGATACATAGTTCAGAACTGGATGCAGAATGCCCTATGAACACACACTTTCAAAAGTGACAGGTGATTTGGGGAGTTTCAATTAAGGCCTCTAACAATCTCAAGGTGATCTCCCAAACCCGAGGAACTTGTATCACTAGTCACTTTGGAAACTCTTGACAACGGTTTTATAATTACATTTTTGGGTTGTTATAATTGAAGGCACATTTTTGTTTAGCTGGAGCACTTTGACAGTTTGGTTACTCCAGTTACAAAAATCACAGTAGCTTTCATTCATTTATTTAAAAAGGATACACACAACATTCTCTATTCCCCTAAATCAGTTGTGTATGCTCCTGTAGACTCAATACAACAGCTTTTAGTCTCTTTCAGGCTCAGGCAGCCTCTTCCAACCTGTGAGTCATATTCATAATCAGTGAAGTATTTTGAAGAGGCTAAATCTTATCTCTACGTCCAGTGAATCTAGCTGAGCATATGTACAGCTTCTCCTTTGTTTTATAGCTCATTTTCTTTTAAAGGGTATTTCAGAAAATTATCAAACAATGAGGCTAGAGGGGCTGTCATTGCTGAGCTCCAAAGATGAGATCTTTAGAATTTTGAACTGACCGAAATACAATAAAGCTCCTTATCCTAAAATAAGACAGAAGGATACTTATTTAAACCCTGATTTAACGAACCACTTAAGCCCATATTTAATTCCAATTGATTTTAATGGGTTATAAGCATATGCTTGAAGTTAAGTATGTGCATATGAGTTTTACTGATTCAGAGCATAAACAATGGAGGAGCAGATGAGAAATTTTAAAAAAACAAAATAACAAAAACTCCCACACCGCAACAAAAAACAACTGCTGGGACAAAGAGAAAATCCGAGAGCTGAAGTTAAAAAGTAAAGCTGTTAACATTTTTTTCTAGTTGGAGAAAATAAGTAGTGTCTGTTTAGAAAGACTGATTTCTCCCTTCAAATTCATGGCCTCCCTGGCTTAATCTAACCTGTTTTTTTCCCTCTGCAACATAATGAAGTTTGCTAAAGGAACTAACGTAAGAGGGGAATCTTTCTATTACAGGGAGTAGAATCTTAAGCACGCAGCACTCATTGTTAATTTAGCTCCACATCAATGTGATGGTAATTAATGGTAGAATGTTTTTGGAGGTTGGAAGAGGGGGATGGATCATGATGAATGTCAATGAGTGTGATAGTTGCTTAGAGAAGCACAGGATCTAAAATCTTCTAGAGACCAATAGATATTTAAGCAAAGCGGGGACTGTTTGAACAGGTACTTACTATATGTAAATTCTCTACTCCCACATTTAAACACTGATGACCTGGCTTCTGTTCTCTGATCCAAAAAAGAGCATATTGTAAGCTGTTTGGGCCAAAATGTGGAGGCAAGTATATACCTGTATGACTTGCTGCCATGCCAGTTCCACCCTGCAAATCGTGCAGCTCTGTTTATGTTGCATTTTTTCGATGGCTCCAGACAGCCACAGTTTTAATTGAATTGGCTGAGTTTTTTAAACCCATTTTTAATTATTGTTTATTTTACTTTATAACCATAAACTTGGCTTTGAATGCTTAACTGGTTTACATTTTGATAATGTAATTTGAATTGTAAAGTTTTATGCAACTTAAAAATTAGGTGCTTACCAGTAAATAAACCAAATAAAACTCCTACCCCTTCTCCAGTTTTATTTTTGGCCAGAACCCCTCCCTGAAAAACGAAGAAAGAGGTATCACATCTAGAAATCTGACAGATCCAGACTATTGCAGAGCCAATGGGAAAATTATTTCTGCTTTGAACCTCTGACATTTTTGATGGTTCTCTTTCTAAGTCCACTATTGTCTCTGAACTAAGGGACAGCCCTTAGCTCAAAAATAGAAGAGGTTCATGAATTTAGATCCAGAGGTCCCAGAAGCAGTCCCTGAAAGTGATCCAGGGAGGGCCATCATTATGCGCAGCCATGGGGCCTTCACTTTAAGTACAGTGCTATTGCATAGTTGGGCATTTCCCTGTCATGTGGTACACTTCAAGATACAAATGCTGGCCTACAGCTGTTGTTGGGGCCTGCGGCTTTAGGCTACCTCTGTGGCCTCCAAGATGCCAATGGAAGCTAGAGCTTGAGAGGCTATAGAGGAGCATTAGTCTTGGCCAGCCTATGAAAGGGAAACCCCATTGCTGGTGGTGGACTGGCCAGACACCAGGTTTCCTCTCTGAAGATCTGCCAACAGTGGTAGGAAGTGAGATGGAAGAAGAGGAAAGGGACTGGAACTGGAGTTCATTTTTGCCATTTTATTTAACTCACTATCTGCACCTGTCATTCTCTTCCTCCCCCTTCCTTCTCTCCTCAGTGCTGCATAAAAACACAACTAAGCTTAAGAATCAAAACACAAAACCAAAAAGCTTAAAACACCCCCAAAATTAAGATAGGCACCCATCAAACCCAAGTAACAATATACCCTTTGCATTTTATTCTTTTTCCATCTATTCTCACTCATTATCATATACCTAGAGTAAGATTTTGAACCTCCAATACATAGTTGGCATAGTTATAGGCCATTGGCATAGTTATAGGCCATAAGGTTTTACATAGGAGAGCCTATTCTCATCTGTAAATCTAATACTTTAGATTGTGAGGCCTTAGAGAAAAAAAAAACAATCAGGATGTGTGGGTTTTTAAAAATGTGTTCTGTCAAGCACCATGAAGAGTTTGCATCTTATATAAATAATAATCTGATTTGAAAGAGTTCTGAACTGGATTCCAATCTAGATCTGAGTTTTGCAGCTTGGATCCATCATTTTAAGTGTGCAAACAGCTAGCCAAGTTGTGTCCAGGCAGACCATGCTCTCCATTTGGGATTTGATTGGTCAGCAGTGTTCATTCCTGACCCAAGGGGAGGCCGATTCATAATTCAATGATATCTCTAACATCTTTCTTCCAGGGTTAGGCATAGTTTTTCATGATTGCTTTCTGATCAGAAGACTTGTCTCGGTTAACTATTTTTATGGCACACAGCACCTCTCATGCTTGCATTCTTATATCCTGGTAGACCTATTTCATAAAATAATTGTGTTCTTTCAGAGCCTATCATAATAAAAGCTTTCCAGATAGTTTGAACAGAGACCTGAAGCCAAGACTGGAATGTTTTACTGATTTAGAACTTTGTTCTTTACCTCAACAGTAAAATAGTGCTGCACAGTATTTTTTTAAAAAGTATTACATTTCTGACTGAGGTTATAGCTTTGTCTGTTTGGTTTACAACCTAAAGGAAGGATGATAAATAATGTGTTAAAGTCTAAACATAAAAAGCATTTCTCTCTATTTATACCTATTAAATTTCAAAGATTAATATTTAAGAAAACACAAAAATTGCCAGAAGGCAGCACCTGAATTAATGGTGTATGATTAACACAATGCTATTTTTTAAGTAAGCACTCACTCATTCCCTTAAAGCTATTTAGATTGTTACAACTTCTGCATCTAGAGTTCATTTGAAATAGATTTCCTGCCCTGAAGTCTGGGAATTTTGATGGACTTTGATTCGTTGTTGCATATCACTTCTTTGGTAATGTGTTACACTATCATATGATTTTTGTTTACCTAAGTATACTAGGATATTTGTTATAGATACAGGTGTGCCACTATTTCCATTTTAATCCTCCCCATATACTTCTTACCAGGATGTGGTAAATTGTTTTGGCCTAAATGTTTTTACATGTTTATAGGTATACATAATAGATATTACCTATATATATACACACGCACACACAGTATACACACACACACACACACACACACACACACACACACACACACACACACA
>ML685791.1:14388889-14435687 GCA_007922175.1 Pelusios castaneus
ACACACACACACACACACACACACACACACACACACACACACACACAATATATAAATAAAACAAATATGTGCACATGCACACATTCTACTTACATATAGCATTGTGAATAGTTTAGTTAAGATTGAAATACATCTGCCATCATAACTCCCTTTTGAAAATGCTCATAACTTCAGTGAGCAAATTCCATTATAGTTGACATTTCCGATGCTTGATCTGAGCCCAGAGGTGAATTTTTATGTTATTTCAGTAACCTCTATAGCTGTTTTTTAATACTGTGTCATTTGAAAAACTGAAACACATTCCAATCAGCTATTTTGAGTGTGAATTACTTGATAGCAGCTGCACCAACAGCGTTCATTCTTGGTTTGTTATAGAAGATCATACTGAGATTTATGGGGCAAGCTGGATTTGAAGGAAAAAATAGATCAGTAATTATTAATTTGTGAAAGTCCACCATTTTTGTATTGTAAAATGTTCTTGCTT
The DNA here is from genome assembly GCA_007922175.1 of Pelusios castaneus. Taxonomy (NCBI): domain Eukaryota; kingdom Metazoa; phylum Chordata; order Testudines; family Pelomedusidae; genus Pelusios; species Pelusios castaneus. The sequence continues at coordinate 14,389,374 of ML685791.1, forward strand.
CCACAAAAATATAGTTAATATAAAACAAAATTATTCTATATCAGATGTCAGAGAAATACATGTTAAACATCCATACACTATTCCTTTCTTTACATTTCCTCCTTTTCTCAGAAAAATTAAGTTCCAGGACCATCTCAATCACCTTTTCTATTAACTAAGTCAGCAGAATTTTCTTTCTACAGGACACTCTTTGGATTTGATTCTCCACTGCCTTGTACTTGTGCAAAATGGACATGAAGTGCTACCATTCTGATTTGTTAGTACTAGAGCTGGTCAAAAATTCTCCAATGGAACTTTTTTTCTGTCAGAGAATGCTGATTCTTCAAAATGGAAATGGTTTGTGGGTGACTGTTCAGTTCTGATGTATTTGTGACAGAACCTGGGGAGAGTTCCAACAGAACCCCACATGCTGGGCAGCTTTTGACACCTGCCTTGTTTACTTTCATCTCACCCTCTCAGCTCCTTGGCAGCATGTCATGTGAACTGCCTCAGATTCAGAAGTGATTCCAAGGTGTAGGGCTCAGGGCAGCTTGCCACACTCCATTGCCTTTCTGCAAATTTCAAATTCTCATTTTCATTCCAAATCAGCACAAAACCAAATGTTGATATATCAAAATACTCCTTGACATGCAATTAATTACCTTTCTTTACCCACCTTGCATTCACTTCATGCAGCTACACAATGTGCAAATCAGTGGAGAATCAGGCCCATTCTCAGCAAACTGAAGATCACATATCTTACAATATGTCTGCAGAACAGAGATTACGTAGACACATTTCCATTGAAGACTTTGGAAGACCTGATTCTCTTCTTCAGTTCAGTCCCTTTGCACTGGTTCAGAAGGGCAAGAGGGCCACAGAACAGTATCTCTGTAGTTGAAAGTACCTAAAAGGTTGTCAAGAGGAGGAGGGAGCAAAACTGTTCTCCTTAACCACCGATGATAGGAGAAGCAGCAATGGACTTAAACTATGGCCAGGGAGGTTTAGGTTGGACATTAGGAAAAAATTCCTAACTGTCAGGGTGATTAACCACTGGAATAAGTGGCCTAGGCTGGTTGTAGAATCTTCATCACTGGAAGTTTTTAGGAGCAGGTTAGACAAGCACCTGTCAGGGATGGTTTAAGAGGGTACTTGATCCTGCCATGAGTGCAGGGGACTGGAGGTTGAGGGGTGATATAATTGTTCTCTATAAATACATCAGAGGGTAAAATACCAGGGAGGGAGAGGAATTATTTGAGTACAGCACCAATGTGGACACAAGAACAAACGGTTACAAACTGTCCATCAGGAAATTTAGGCTTGAAATTAGATGCAGGTTTCTAACTGGAAAGAGGAATAAAGTTCTGAAATAGCCTTCCAAGGGGAGCTGGGGGGGGGGGGCAAAAACCATAACTGCTTTCAAGACTGAGCTTGATAAATTTATGGAGGGGATGGTATGATGGGACAGCCTAGTTTGGTAATTGACTGATCTTTGACTACTGGTGGTGAATTTGCCAGTGGCCTAAAAAGGGAGGGCGGATGGGGTGGATTCTGAATTATTACAGAGAACTCTTTTTTGGGTGACTGGCTGGTGAGACTTGCCCATATGCTCAGGGTTTAACTGATTGCCATATTTGAGGTTGGGAAGGAAATTTCCTCCAGGGCCGATTGGCTAGGGCTCTGGGAGTTCTCACCTTCCTCTGTAGCATGGGGAATGGCTCGCTTGCTGGTGGATTCTCTGTATCTTAAAATCTTTGAATCATGATTTGAGGATTTTAATAACTCAGTCATTGGTTAGAGGCTTATTGCAGGAGTGGGTGGGTGAGGTTTCATGGCCTGCATTGTGCAGGAGGTCAGACTAGATGATCATACTGGTCCCTTCCGACCTGAGGGTCTATGAGACTTCTCATGGGCCCTTTCAGTTTCTGTTCTATGAAATTTCCTACCTTACACGAGAGTCCCCAGATAGCATATGCTAACAGTCATTTCCTGCATCAGACATCTATAGCCCCCAGGATAGAAGTATCACTTAAACATTACTGTTGTCCCTGGCTACTTTTGCCTGTAATTCTGATTCCTGTAGGCCATAGACGACTGGTATTCTTTAGAGTACCCTTAAGGCTGTTCCAAACCACACTGGAACTGAGCCTAGTGCAGAACTAACCTGAAGCCAGATCTGTCCCTGAGGGTGGAGAAGATAGGATGTTAATTACACTGATGAGATTTTAATTCAACAGTGTTTATCACCTGGATCTGTGCTGCAAGAGATGTTAGCATTTCAAAATGCTCTTCCAACATTTGTCCACTCTATTGCCGATATGCTTCCATCACTCAACAATTCCATTTGACAGGCATGTCAACAGCCATTTTGCAAGGCAGACTACTTCAGGACAATGTTCTGACATGCTCCAAACTCCCGAGTGTTGATACTGTTGAAAACTAACCATTTGGCCAATTTACAGGCTCTGTCAATAGAGTGTAAACTTTTCAGGACCAAAAATTTATTTTTGAAATATTAACAACTGCTTCAAACCAGAGAAGAAACTTGGTATCTTCCACTTCTCCACCCAAGCTGGAAACCACAACTATGCAAACAGAATAAGTAATAGCTTTCTCCAATTCTCAGGTGGACTAATGTGATTGAAAAGATTAGCCTATCATTCAGCACATTTCTCTCTTTCTTAGATACAGAGTATCTAAGTATTAATTTTAGTTGGTTACTAATGCCAGAATCTTGAATTCTTATTGCACCTATTGATTAAAGCTGCCTGCAGATGACAAACATGTTAATCACACTTCACATCATAAGTATAGGAAGAAATGATGTATACTATATAAGCTTCTTCAGGTGATAACACCTGGTACTTGTTATAAAAGTGTGGATTGAATGTTTGGGTCCAAAATATACTAGCTGGCACTGCACAATATGATTTCATCAATGTTCTGCTCTTCTGTGAAGTGAAGGGGCAGGGTACCAACATTCTAGGGTTAACTCAAAACTGCCAGCTTCACATCTAGGGTTTAAAACCTCCACCCAAATTTCAGGAGTGTTTGAATAGAGTAGTTTTCACTTGCTCCAAAAGAAAGTAGGTGTGAGAGAGAATTATATGAGAGCTGATGTGAAGAAAGAAGAATTAATGGCATAAGGTGTGTATGTGTCTGTGAGAGGGAGTGTGTGAGGGGGAATATCAGAGAAATTTCAAGGAGTGAGTGGACAGACTTGCAGGGCAGTTAGGTTTTGCTGGGTGTTTAAGAGGTTGAGAGATTCAGAATGGGACGGGAAAATAGGTGGAGGTTGTTTTAAGAAGGATTTCAAAGTCTTTTCTTCATTGTTGCCTCTGGGACTCCATAGTTTACTTTTCCACTGAGCCCTTCGGACCAGGCCCTTTATTAAACAGTCATAGATAGGGATGGAAGGGGGAAGCTGACTCATTGGTTTAAGAGATTAGGAGTGGTGGGGTGGGGGGTTGAAGCAGCAGTGGTGGATTGGAGCCAAATGAGGATGGGGAGGACTGAATAAGCAAAATAAAAATAAGTTGCCAGTTTGTTTCTGAGTTTATATGTAAGTAAAACATCTGTTCTGTTTTTACTGACAGAAAGCCTCTTCCCCTGACATTTTAAACAATGCTAAACCAACAGTAACTAACTTCACATGTTAGAGGCAAGGAAATCTCTTGCTTATTCCCCACTTTCCCATTATTTTTACCTGCAGATAGAGAAGCCTTTTCAATTGTTTGTGTCACGGCTGTCATCAGCGAGTAGTTTGTCTTCCTACTAGATGACCAGTCAAGGTAAAAATTACAAAGCTGCTTTGAAAGATTATATGTTTTGTCTTTGAGAATATGGAGATGTGTAACCTTTCTTTCAAGCATCCCTCTTTCACCATCCCACCCCTTCCTTTAGGCTCATTCCAACTTGTTCACAAATCAGAGGTAACTGACAGCAGCAAATCAGGTCATGTAAATCACCTGCTAGCAGGTTATATGCTGCAGCAGATAGTGCAGGGGTGCAGAGTAGGTGTGTGAACTGAAGGTCATAGAAGAATTGCTTGCTGCTTCTAACTAAACCATGATTTCACATATTGCTGCTACTACCTTAGTTTATGGTTAGCAATTTGTAGGAATACAGTTTTCATAGCAACCATAAAGATAATTCCCTATACTATATTGCTTTCTGTTATATATTTAGAAAGTGGCAGCATAAGACTGGCCAGACTGGGACAGTCCCATCTACCCTATATTCACTTAATTGACAAGAATTGCTTTTCTGCCCCAGCCCCTATGAGTTCTAGAACTAGTGCTAGGTACACACGGCAGACTTGTCCTGCAATAAGTTGTTGTGGGACAAGCAAAGCGCTATAAATATAATGCTTTACTGGGTCCACACAGCACTCCTTGTAGCGAAAAGGAGTGTTCACACGCTCCTTTGAATTTTCGTTACAAGGAGCAGTGCATGGTGGGCACCTATCCCACCATGCACTGCCGCAGCCAATGTTTGGGCTAGCAGTGGGGCTGTTTCCCCCCACTAGCTGCCCCGGGGGTTCGCCCCGCAGGCTGGAGTCCACTGCCTGGGGGTTTCCTGGGGCTGCAGCCCCACCAGGGTGCTCCCCAGAGCCCAGCCGCCTGGCTTCGGGGGGCAGTGGGGGCTGCTGCGCCGAAGCGGCAGCCCCGGGGCCCAGCCGCTGGGCTTCGGGCAGCCCGTCCCCCCTGCCGGGCGGCTGGGCTCCGGGGCTACCAGCTTCAGCCCTGGGAAGCGGAGCGGCTGGATGCTGGGGCTGCAGGTTCAGGCGGCAGCCACCGCCACACTGGAACCAGGAAGCTGGATGGCTTGATCCGCAGTCCCGCCTGGCTTGCTGGCTCCCTGGGCAGTGGCAGCTGCGGCCCTGGAACCGACAAGATGGGTGGCTTGAGCCCCGGTCTTGCCATGGCCGTGGCAACGGGGCTCCAGCCATGGCGGCAGCTGACCCCTGGCCGTGAGACTGGGGCTCAAGCTGCCTGTGGTAGCTGAGCCCTTGCCGCAGCAGTGGGGCTCCAGCGCTGGTGGGACCTGAGCCCTGGCCACGGACTGGGCCTCAAGCCACCTGCAGCAGCGGGGCTCCAGCCATCAGGGCTCTTGGTAGCTAGAGCCCCGCGGAGTCCCTCAAGCTGCTTGGCTACCCAGCAGAGAACCGGGAAGCTAAGTAGCTTGTGGCAATGGGGCTACAGCTGTCAGGGCTCCTGGAGGCTAGGACCCCGCTGCTACGCTACTTGTCAATTTCACTGCTGTGTTAGAGCAGTGAAATTGACATATTTGACAGCTCCGGTGTCCCAGAGTGGCCTCGATTGGCATTCTGGGACATTTCTGGAGGCTGTCAAATCGCAAGGACTGTACACACAGGCTCTACTGCGGAACAGCTGTTCCGCAGTAAGACTAACCATCCTCGTTTGGGTGGTTCACCTGTTGCGCGGCAAGAGGGCTGTTGCTGCGCAACAGGCAAAATGTTTGTGTGTTCACTCAGAGCCTACCATGCAATAAAGCTGTTGTGTGTACATGTCCTAACTTTTCCAAGAAGCAGTTATTAAGTGACATCTAGAAATGTTATTTCTGCATCCCATCCTCAGGTGACATATTCCCAGCCAGTATAAATGTAGCTTTAATCCCCCACTACTATTCAGTTTTCTATTTCATAGCCTCTTTAATCAGCCCAAGCATTTCACAATCACCATCACAGTTTTGGTCAGGTAATTGGTGGAATATTCCTACTACTATACTTTTATTGCTCAAGCATGGAATTTCTTTTCTGAGATAGTAAAAATGAAACAAACACCACCATAGATTATTAGACGATCCTTTTTTTCACATATAATCCCACTCCCCCACCTGCATGACCTACTCTATCATTCATATGTATTTTGTATCCCAGTATTACCATTTCCCATTGTTTATCATCATTCCACCAAGTTTATGCGATATCTATTGTATAAATATCTTCATTTAATACCAGACCCTTAAATTCAGCTTTCTTAACATTTAGATTTTTTTGCACTAGTGTGTAAGCACTTAGAATTTAGTTGTCTGCCTTCACATGATATAATTGAACCAGACTCTCTCATTTGACTGTTTTCTCTTCAGTTCCTACTTGAATGTTAATTAACTTCTATCCTCTCCACTAGGATATAAAGTATCCCTCTTAATAAATCCTCCCCAATGGATCTGTCCTTCTGAACCACGGGCTCCTCTGCAGCTCTCAGCTTTAACTGAATCTTTAGTTTAAAAATGTCTCAACCATCTTTTTGATTGTACATGCCAGCAATCTGGTTTCATTTTGGTTTTGCTGGAGACCATCTTTCTGGGACAGGCTCTTCCTTTCCCAGAACTTTCTCAGTTCCTAATAAGCCTAAATCCCTTCTCTGAATACACCGTCTCACCCACGCATTGAGTTTCACCTTGCAATAGTGTATCATGGTAATGAACTCAAGATACATAAAAAACAAAAGAAAAACACCAAACAATTTGAATAGTGCTTTGTCATCAAATTCAGACAGCAAGGAGGTGAAATGCCACTGAAATCATCAAATTGCATTTGCTTATAGCTGAATTTTGCCCTAGGTGTTATGTAGTGTCATCTTTTTAAAATTATGGCCAAATTTTCAGACTTGATATCTAAAGTCAGGTTCTTAAATATTTAGGCTCCTGGATAAAAGCTAAGCTTGATTTTCAGAGGCCCCGAGTGCTTACAAATTCACCACCTGTCAAAGTCAGGGCAATTTTAATAATGTGACTGAATATGGAGCTGGACTCCCTATTTTGAACATTTTAGCTTTAAACCCACAGGAAACAGAGATACTTTTGAGATAAAGTAATGTGTTAAGATATACATGCATGGTATTCGTTACTATAATGCAGTCTAAGTAAATAGTTATTGCAAGCTAAGGTGTAAACCTACAAACTAGCCTGCCATGCATTAACTGTCCCTGAGAGAAAATACTAAAACAATTAGTGTTATGAGCTTCATTTCACAAATACTAACAATACTTTACCCCTGTACTTCGGACCATATACCATAGATTATCATCAACAAACAAGGAGTCCTGTGGCACTTTTTAAGACTAATACATTTATCACATGAGCTTTTGTGGGAGAAAATCCCACTTCATGTGATGTTATTTTGTTATGATCAGCACCATTAACTAAGGTAAACTCATAGCACTACTGTGAAGAATTATCTCCATTTTACAGATTAAGAAAACTGAGGCACAAAGCTGAAATAACTTGTCCTATTTTTACATAGGAGGTGCACTGCAGAGTCGGAAACTGAATCTAGTGTCTGCAAGTACCTGCATTGCAACCCTGATTGACAACATGGATGGTGGGAGAAGTAGAGAAATCACTAATAATGCATTTTTTTACATTATTTTTATCATCATAGTACCTACAAGCCCCAGGCTGGACCAGGACTTCATTGTTCTAGGTGCTAAACAGAACAAAATGATTAATCCCTGCCTCAAAGAGCTTATTTTAAATTGCTGGTATATTTTTTAAAAAAAAATTATTTAAGCTAAATGTTTAAAAGCCTACCCACTTTTTGCACCTTTCCTTTTCCTGAGTTCAGTGAGACCCAGATGTCGATATATGAAAATACTGAGATGTTATTTTTACGATATTCCTAGCTTAAACTAAAAACAGTGAAGTGTTGGAAATCCCTTCCTTGTATCAGATTTCCAGTTAAGGAAGCTTAGTTTGGTGTTAAGAAGCTTTGCCTAAACCCAAACTATGTGAGCTTTGCTTACAACCAATATTAATAAGCAATTAAATTCCATTATTTTTATTTATGGCCTACAATATCATTTATGGAAGAAAAGAGGTAGATCTTATAACAATGACCTGAACATCTGAACGAAGAAAAAAGAACTCATTTCACTGAATCAGAAAGATTAACACTAGGGATAGGAACCCAGTGATGGAATGAAAGAGTTCTATTTGTCTCCATAGAACTTGTATACTCATTCCTGCATTTCAATATATTTTTTTCTTCGTCCTATTCTTTTCCATGCTCTCAGCTATATTTTCCATTCATTGTTGGATATTTTTATGTAAGAGAATGAAACAATTACTGCATATAGAAAAGTTCAAAGGAGTAGCCGTGTTAGTCTATTGCAGAAAAACAAACAGAATGCTGTGGTGCTTTAAAGACTAATAGATTTATTTATTGCATGAGCTTTTGTGGGAGAAAATCCCACTTTGTCAAAGTGTCTGATGAAGTGAGATTTTCTCCCACGAAAGTTCATGAGATAAACAAATCTGTTAGTCTTTAAAAGTGCCACAGGACTCTGTTTGTTTTTCTTCATATAGAAATGAAGCAATTGGATTACTCTTCTTCCGACAGGCCAGATTGTGCCACTCTTAGTCACACTAATTAATATTTTACTCCTCAAATAGTCCTGCTGAAACTAAAGGCATTTTGTGCACAGTGAGATATTACTCAACCAAAGCGTTGCCCTTCAGAGGATAAAGGTGAATGACAACATTTCACCTTCTGTGGACCACCCATTGGCTCTTGGTTTAAAGATACTGCATCTCATTATTATCTAGTACAGGGGTCGGCAACCCGCGGCTCCGGAGCCGCATGCGGCTCTTCAGCCTCCTTGTTGTGGCTCCCTTCGGCCTTGACCAGGGATCCTCAATCTACGGCCCGTGGGCCGGATACGGCCCGCCAAGGTCATTTACCCGGCCCCCGCCCCTGCTGCGGCCTGCCCCATGCGGCTGGGGCAGCGGGGTGGCCGCGGCCGGGGCAGGCTCCCGGGCTCCCACCTGCTGGTCGCCTCGACTTCCCGGCCCGGAGCCGACCCAGCCCCGCTCTGCCGACAGCCTCGGCCTCCCAGCACAGGGCCAGGATCGGTCTCCGTTGCCGGGGTCTGCTCTGCCCTCCCGGGACCGCGTTCGGGTCCCCGCCAGTGTTTCCTCTAATCTGCGCAGACTCCTGCTGCGGCCGGGCTGGGGAGATTCAAATCTCCCGCCCTGAGCATGCTCAGACAGAGCGTGCTCAGGGTGGGAGCAGCCTGACCCAGAAGCGGCTCTGCCGGCAGTCCCTGCAGCTCCGAGCCTCCGGCCAGGTAAGGGGGCTGGGAAGGGGCTGGAGGGAGGCCTGGAGAGGGGTGGAGGGGACAAGGAGACTGGCTGGGTTAGAGGGGGGAGGGGACAAAGAGAGTGGCTGGGTTAGAGGCCTGGAGAGGGGTGGAGGGGACAAGGAGACTGGGTGGGGGCTGGGTAGTGGTGTGGCTCCAAACTATTTTTCTTTAGTGGAAGAGGGGGCAAAATGGCTCTTTTGATAGTAAAGGTTGCCGACCCCTGATCTAGTATAAATCAACAGAGCTTCAGGCTCATTATTATTTGCCTCCAGTTAGGACTTAAGCAACACACAAATTCATGAGCAGCTCAGATACCTGACCCAATGCTGTCTTCAGAGGAACCATGCTCAAAATGAAGACAACTAAATATCTACCCACAGTCATGAAGCAAACTGCTTCTTCACATTTTGCTACTCCACATTTGCATAATATTCATTTTCAGTGTTTTGTAAACTCAGAGCAGATCAGAGAATTTCATAATACAGCATAAAGAGATCTACATTCCCCCTAAGTGCATCTGAGATGGACATCATAGCTGTTATATGCTTTAAAATACTATACAATATTCTGAAGGGAGTAACATTACACTTGAACAGGAACAGAGTAGGGCCCAGATCCTCAAGAGCACCCGGGCATTACTCCACTCAGCATTGTGACTTCTAGACACCCTGCCATTGAGTGGAATCCTCAGCCCTAAACTAGCACCAAGGCTCCTCATCTCCTACATGGGGGAGTTAGGTACTTAGATAAGGGATCCTCAGAGGTCAACAAGCTGAGTGGGAACTAGCAAAACTAGCTAGGGCTGAAATGGGGGACTGGGACTTGCGTTACTAAGCAGCTGACCCAGTGGCTATGTCCACACTGGCAAATCAGTTTGAATTAAGGAAGCTTAATTCGAACTAACTAAAGCCATGGCTACACTAGGCTTTAATTAGTTTGAATAAGGGCTTCCTTAATTTGAACTAATAACTTTGAATAGGGTATTAGAAGTAAGGGTTAATTAGAACTAGTTAGTTCGAACTAATTTCTTAGTTCCAACTAACCAGCCCATTGAAATCAAAGGAGATCGCTAATTCGAACTAAGCAAGTGCCATAAATGGCATTTGCTTAGTTCGAACTAATTTTTTCTAGTTCGAATTAGGTTAATTCGAACTAAGTAAAATTAGTTCGAACTAACTAATTCGAACTAATTTTAGTAAGTGTAGACATAGCCAGTGTGCCTGGCTGGGAGGCCAGAAATAGGCATCTCCATCTCCTGGGGATTATCGCACCTTCCTGGAATTACACATCTATCAGCTGCTGAGATAACCCATGCCCTAGCTGCCAAAAACGTCTGTTTCCTGCTTATACTTGTGTTCTCTCGCATTTTCCTGGGTCCTTAGTTGTCTTTTGTATGGGTTTTGGGCTGCCCCCTTCCTTGGAAGCAGGCCACCTGCTGAGGAGTCAGAGATACCAACTCTCAGACATGCTCTGAGCACAAGATCATGCCCTTCTGGTGAGACAGGTGTTCTACCACCTTGCTTGCCCCTAGGGCTTCAGCTGAGCAAGGGCTCTGAGCTGCTCATTAGTTGTGCAGCAGCACAGGGGCTCAGGCTGCTCTGTGAATGTTGTCTGCAGTAATGTAGGCACCCCGGGGACTTGTTTACAAAACTGCTGCCCAGTTGGTGGCTATCTGTGGTGCCTAAATACTTTTGAGGATCTGGGCCCACATACCTGAAAGGCATTTTTATCTTCAACTTTTCATTCAGGTAACAGAAATACAAATCAGTAGCTTTGAGTCAGGAAAATAAAATAAAGAAGGAAAAGAATATTTGCAAGGGATTGACAGAGGTAGAACAAAGCTATCTACTCAGCATATTAGAATTTGGCCTTACGCCTGCCAAAGAGCATCATTTTGCACTTTAATCATTCATTCCCCAAAAGCCATTTTTGCAAATGCACATGTGCTGAGTTATCTATGCAACAACCATTTACATGGTACGGGGATAAATCACTTGTTCCCAGTGCAACCAGGTTAGACTGGCCCAGGGCTAGTGTAGTGGTGGAATCTTCCTTCACAGCTTCTGAAGCAAAGGGATCCCTCCTAGTGGTCAAAGGTCTGCAAATCATTTTCAAAAATGCCAGGGAAGGCTAGCAACCCATGGCTCTGCAGGACTGGCCAGTCACAATTTGCAGGAAGAAGATTACAGTTGTACTTCGCCTGTGCCCTGGGGAGGAGTACTTGTGCACAATCCAAACGGGACCTGCCAGTGGAGTGGTGGGGCTCTGTAACATGAGCTAGTGCCTAAGTAGCACACTCATGGCCTACTGGATGCAATTTAGCCTGACAAGAACATAACACCTCGTTTGTGAAAGCTGCTGCTGCCTAAGCATGAGTTAGGCATCAAACTGCTCAGCAGCACCAAGACATAGGCAGCTCTGTGCATGACCAGCCACCAACATTTAAGTGCCTCGGGGAATTTGGTAGTAGAAATATAGGTGCCTGGGGATTTCAGGGTTTGGCAGCAGAAGTTTTGTGAATGCCAGGGGGGCCTAAATGTTGGACTTGGGTATCTTAAGTCCCCCTTATGAATTCCACCTGTTTTAGGACACAGGTGCCCCATGACACCACCTACTGGCCACATTTGGCATGCCAAGCATTGCCTGCCTCAGTTTCCTTCCCTCAGCTCTCCATACACCAGTCTGTGCTGCAGCTGTCAATGAGCCCTTTGGCCAAGTCACAAACAAGCTTAGCCCTTTCCGGCACAGCAAAAGTCCAAACTAAGAAGTCCTCACAGAAGAGAAAAGTTCTACCCTTCAGGGGCATCAGCTGGCTCTCTGAGAGACTTTCTGTGTCTGCTAGGGAGCACTGAATCCTCTGTCTGGTTTCTCTGGAGTACCTAGCTTCCTGCAGAGCCTACTTCAGGGTCCTCCACAGCATCCTAGCCACTCCTGGTGGTCTTACTAATTGATCCCTCTCAGTCTTTTTATAAGGTTCAGGTTCCCCTCAAGCTATCACCTGACCCTCTTAGCCCCATCCTCTTCTTCTGGGAAGCATAATAATTACAGCACAGGTGTGGCTGGCTACATCTCCTCTTATAAGGGTTATGGTCCCCTTTAGTTTTTTATTCTTGATTGTGCATATTTCTATTTGAATTCTTAATCTAATACACTGCTGCTTTTATCTTTGTCCTTATCCTGCCCCCATTAGTTGTAATTTGAATCCTGCCCTTTATTAGCTATATAGATACCCTTATACTATAGATGTTTGCAATGGCTGGCACTTGTTAGAATCATCACAGAGCAGTTCTGGGGCACAGCAAAGGGATCAATCCTTCCTTAGTGCAATGGGTATTGCTAGAAGAGCCCACTCCAACAGGCTGTAGCCTAGGACACTGCAACAGTTACCAAAGGTCTGGTACTCAGAAGTCCTAACTGGGCCACTTCCTACTACTCACTCTATTGTCTGAGTTTTACATTCTGTAGCAAGAAAATAATAGAAAAGGGTATTAATTGCACCTTCAGTTTGCCTGGGCCCAGCAAGTAAGCTCCTCTTCTTTAACAGAGGCCTCTATTATGTCCCTTTCTTTTCCCTGTTTTGTCAGCCCCTATCTGAGCTGTCTGGCTTCCCTTTTATGCTCCACCTCCTCCTGCGGCATGTTCTGCAGGTGTGGCAGAGCAGGGTCATCTAGGTGCAGAATTGCTTTCCATTCAGTGCTAGTGCAGGGTTTATATACCCCATCATAATATCTTTAATAGATATCTGTTTGACTTATGTGCTCCTCATCTCCTATGAGCTTTCCTGCAGGTCTTAGTTTAAACATTTCTCCAAAACTTTATTTAACATGCCTACAAACTGGTTATATTTTATTTAAGGTGGAGATTCCCTTACCCTCTTTTCCAAGAAGTGCCTCCACATGTTACAAATTTAAATAGTACCTCTTCGTTTCATCTTCTCAGTTATGCATTCAGAGCCTGAAGTTCCCTCTGCGTAGTTAGACCTTCAGTAAAACTAGGAGAATTCCAGAGAAAAGTTACAACTGAGGCCTTGGACCTAAGCTTTCTATCTAGTAGCCTTTTTTATCTTCCCAAAACCTGTCTCCTCCATCTCTCTACATTATTGGTACCAGCATGCTCCTCCCAATACACGTAAGAAGTCAGTATAAGTGTCATTTGATATGCACCAGTCTTGTACTCAGCAGGCAAGTCACCAAATGAGTCTCAGCCACCACACACCATCCACATTCCTGCTAATCTAATCCCCATTCACCATCCCCTGAAGCGATCTTCTTGATGCATGAGGACTTGTCAGCTTTCACTACCTCAGTAGAAGGAGGGTCCCATCTAAGTGAGGGGGAATGGTGTCCCTCCTTCCAGATAGGTGCTCTTCCAACCTGAACTGGCTCCTCAACTGGAGAATCAGGGCAATCAGTTTCAAGGCAGGCCCATCACATAGATGTCCTTACCTATTGTCTCTATATAAATGATATTGTCTCTAATGCAGCAGCTTTGGCCACAGCATGCTGTAACTGGGCTCTGAGGGTCATGAACTGCTTGTGCTGGGTACGTACATATGCCATTTGGACACAACCTGTGCAATAACCTGTGTAGCACCCATGCTGGCTACTCTGCTGGTCTTCTACCTCCCTAGTTAGATTGGGTTGTAACCCTGAGTAAAGAAAGATTTAACTTTTTTTTGTGGTCTGTTAATTCTTGACCAAAAATGCTTTTATTATTACTGAAGTTTCTCAGACTTCCAGATTGCAGCCACTGAATTAAGAGCCTGCTTCCCCTCAGTACAAATCCCTCTGTGTTCTTTCTGCTTGTTGTTTCTTCTTGCTGAAGAAGGGCTTTTGGGCTTTGTTCTGTGTACTTGTTTCTACACAGTTAGCTAGCCAAAGGCCAACACTCTTCACACCTGCTTAATTACCAGTGGTTTTATTAGTCTCCTGAAGTCTGACTTCAAAAGCTGAGCTCTAATGGTCCTTCAAAGTTAAAATAAACTTATTTCCTATTCTTGCTCTGTCTGCGTAATGATCTGTTAGGATCAACTATAATATTTTTCCTCTGTTGTAATCCTTGGTGTTGTGTGTTGCCTGGTTGTGTATGTTTTGGGGTTGTTGCATTTTGGTGTTTTGCTTGTTTTCATACCCACAGCATTGCACAACTTCCTATTAAAATGTTAATTGAGAAATGGGCAGAGCAAAGTAAGGATAGGAAAATGAATGTGCTGTCTATGCACCTCAAAAGACAGCCACAGATTTGCCACAGATCTCACTAAAGCAGTTGAAGTGCTTTACCCTTCTATTGGTCTGCCTGATTTTCCATATCTTGGAGGAATTTTGACAGATTTATGTGACTGACACAAGGTTACCCTGTCGAGTGGAAAGCCTGTAATCAGACACTGTGCAATCAGTTGCCTCCCATTGGCAATCAGTCTGCCTTAAATCTGCCATCACAATTAAACAAGAAATTCCACCTCAGGGAAGCCAGTGCCTCCACAAACCTGTCATCTATAGGATTCACATTAACTCATACTACCAACTCTATTAAAAAACAAAACAAACACAAACAACCAATCAAAAAACCCCAAACAAACCCAAAAACCTTTCATTAAAACACCTGGGAGGGGTATAGACCTCAGGCCAAGGACATATTCTCCAAAAATGCTTGCATGGCCTTGGTGCTTGGGAAAAATCTTTTTAATTCAAGTCACTGGCAAAATTCCTATTGACCTGAGTGGGAACAGAACTAATCCCTTTGTTTGCAAATATGCAGGTTTAATCATAGGATTTTTTCAACTCATTTGCAGGGAAATTAGCATGTAAAGTATACTAATTTGAATTAACCAGTTAACATACTGGCACACATAGGATCATCTATTTGAACATGCCATAAGACAGTTACCATTAAGTTTAATTCTGATGAATAAAGAAAATTTATCACAGAAATTGAAATATCTGGGAATAAACTAGAATATAATAACCAGAAATATATGATGGGAAAAATATTTTTGGGAAAAAACTCTTTGGACTTTAAGGATTCTATCATATAAAGGTAGTCCCATATTTACAAACAGTTATTATTTTACTCTTGTTTAGTATAATTAACTAAAAATAGTTCACAATATAGTGCAAATGTATTGTGTTGGTAAAGGTGCACTCAAAATTGCACAAGCCATATAACTCCCCTAAAACTTCAAAGAGAGTTGCATAATTAAAATACTGTAACTCTTTGAATATGTATTTCTTGGAACTATTTTTAATATAGTCATTATAATTAGGGTCAGATGTTTATTTCTATAGTTAAAATCTTCAAAAAGAGAAAAGGACTGTAGAAATCTACTACATGAATGGGATGCACAAACTGGTCACAGCACACTATCTATTCTAGAGAAAAACAGTGCAGTTACTAGGATCAGTAGTTCCTCTAGATCTAATTTAAGGTGAAGGACTATAACTTTCCTTAATTTATCAGATATTCTTAAAGAGCACTTCTGAAAATACCCCTCTTTCCTGTCCTGTAATTGCTGTGTCTGTAATAACATGCAGGTTCTCTGCTCCTGCTGCTTGGTAGCTTCCTCCCAAAATGGGAACCATACAGTCTGAGGAACTGGAATAGCTCCTTCAACGAGAAGATGAAAGTGGCAAATTGTTAAAATCAGAAATAAAAAAGGCCACACAGAATTGCGAGGGAGATACTAATTATTTTACTTTTATTTTAATTTTATTTTCTCTTTTGATTCCATGGCACCAGCTGGGATGAATCAGAAAGCCCTTTGTGTTAGGCATTGCCCTTACTTCTCCCACATTATTTGACACCACACACACCTTTTTCAACTTTGTAGAATCTTCCAGTATCATAAGAAATACTATAAAGTCGGTGCAGCTTGTTTCAAGCATGATTTAGAATATATCACTACACCATCATAAAGAGACTGGTGGTCAATTGTTCCCCGGGTTGACTGAGGAGAGGAGAAGAAATAATCAGTTTAGTTTGCATCAAGAGAGATTTAGATTGGCTATTAGGAAAAAAAAACTTGTACTATAAGGATAGGTATGCCCTGGAACAGGTTATCTGGGGAAGGTGTGGAATCCCCATTACTTAAGAAAAAAGACTAGATAAACACTTACCAGCCACAACACAGGGGCATGGACCACTAGATGACCTCTTGGGTTCCTTTCCAGCCCTACGTTTCAATGATTCTTTTTACTTCATGAGACGTAAACCACTAAAGCATAGAGCTCAATGTCTTTATAACTGTTTTTCCATAACTGATAATATGTACCATTACATGTACCATGTACTCTCTTGTATTGTTCAACTTGTAAAGTATTTGAGAATTTAGTTTGTACACAAGATGCTAACCAAAATAAGTTGGTATTCTTATGTGGCATATCCAATAAAGCACCATTATATGCTAAAACAGAGACATATTGTGGAAGACCATGTGTTGGCAAGCAATTCCTGTAGCCAACACTGACTTGACACCCTTTACATATTTGATCACATACCGTGTTACGCTTTAAGTATAAATAACAATAGGGCAATGCCACTGATTTTATAGTAACCTCTGTAATTTTTCTTACTGCTGGGATCTAAGAACGCTTCTCATTCATATCTGCCACTGGATGCAGTGGAGGTAACTACAAAACTCTTATTTCCTTACAGGCATAAAATGCAGTGATTGAGATCATCAACAGCCCTGAATCAGTGGATTTGATTATAAAGCTTGGCAAAATAGTCTTGGCTCTCTAAGCATGAGAACCAGTGCAAATGACTACTAGTTAACAAAAATGATTTTAAGTTTTTAGTAGAAAATCGACCTCTACTTAGCAAAAGTATCAGTTCAAACCCAAGGAGATTAAATCAAGAGACTATGAAATTTTGGGTAGAAGCAGATTGATAAGAATCCAAGAGCATCTCAGATGTGTTGCAGGTAGGGACGCCCAGAGACCGACAGGTCACCAACAGATGTTATCAAATGTATTTCTGAAGTGTTTATTCCCTAGTTGACATATAAAACTTTAAACCAGCCCATAGGGTGAGCAGTTTAGACATTAACAGCCTAATGGCTAGGCATAGTTGGTTGGAATTTCCCCTCACCAGCCCTAATATTAGATACATGGGAGGAGTGGGGAACCAAAGTTAGAGTATTCTTATATCCTTTGGAAATACTAACTAGCATTTAGAAAAAGGTTGCTAAAGTTATTTGCAACACAAAGGCTGGAGAGAAACAATTTAGGATGATCTGAAGCTAGTTCTCAGTCTAT
Source organism: Pelusios castaneus (assembly GCA_007922175.1). Taxonomy (NCBI): domain Eukaryota; kingdom Metazoa; phylum Chordata; order Testudines; family Pelomedusidae; genus Pelusios; species Pelusios castaneus. Next base: position 14,406,712 of record ML685791.1, read on the forward strand.
AGATAACTAGTGTGGATGTGTTGTGTGGGTGCTGGCCTGATTGGTCTAGTACTCAGAGACTTTTACGTAACCATCCACCATGGGAAACTTGATTCAAAGCTTTCTGAAAAAGCAGATATACGGTATTATCTCACACAGTTTTTGTACGTTACTCCCTCACTTGGCGGCCCCCCCATGGGTGCTGTCCTGTGAAGACTGCATTTCCCACACTACTTTTTGTGTGAGCCCGGAGGCTATGCCCCTCTCCTTACAGACTCTGCTTACACAAAGAGATTGCTCTGCCAGGTTGCATATATCTTTCACCCACTCTTTTCTCACCAGAGTTAAGTATCTTCAATACTCTTTGGGCATTAGAAATCTCTATTTGCGAGGCCAACTTCAATTTAAAAAGAAAACCCTGAGCTTCCATCTCTAGTCTGTTTTGGTTTTATTTGTAATAAAGCAAGGTTATCTAAACCAGTAAGTGGCACAAACTCATGATTTTGACGCAGGCTTCAAAAGATGAAAGGGACCTTACCTCACCTGACTATTGCTTGTAAAGGTAATGCTGCTCAAGGTGTTTAGTCCAGGTGATCACTCCCCTGTTTCTTCCAGTCTCAAAGACTTTGATCAATTCTCATTTCTTCTCTTATTAATAAAGCTTTGTTAGTGGGTAATTTTCTACAGCTAACGGAATTATATAATTCTCCCCTAATTTTCATTGTGACCATGAGGTGTGGAATGGTGGATAGTCAATGACTTCCCTGTATTCTCTCTTCTTTCTCCATTTTTCATGTCTTGATCAATTTGCTTTCTTACATACTTTTTACCTGGTATGTTACCTTGAATTTTTGCCTCATTCTTCTAAAAGGTAAGTCCTGGAAGGGTTTAATATCAGATTTAAATGTTTATCTGGAGCCAAGTAAAACTTTAACACAGCTTTTTCTATCACCTGTATAAACATAATATTTATATTTTGCAATTCATGTATCCATTACAAATAAAGTTCATGTAGTGTTTTCATGATGACAGTATTTGTGCTTTTTGTTACAGCATGGGTTTTCAAAATATCCAAATAAGAGTACTTCTATGCCATCTAGTGGGGCAGTAATCTAGAGAGAGAGAAAAAAAAATATTCATTGCTTTACTATTGTAAATAAAAACTGGAATGAACCACAGCTTGGTTTGGCATGAAGTGTTTTCTGTCAATGTCTTTAGCACTTTTGCCTCAGTGTATCAAAATCAGAGGGACACAACATTCGGAACACAGGGATTTATTAGATTTGAGTCTGAGTGCAAACACTGAATCTAGAGGGATTATAATCCAGACATCCCAAATTTTAGGACCAGATGGAGTTAGCATGGTGGTTCAGCTCATTATGCTCAGACTTAATCGTAAAGTTCAAATTCCAATCCAAGTGCCCTCAAAATATGAGCATTAGGTAGGGTAGGATGATCAGATATCCTAATTTTAAAGGAACTGTTCCAATATTCAGTGCTTTTTATTATATAGGTGTTTATCACCCACCACCCTGTCCCGATTTTTCCCACTTGCTATCTGGTCACTCCAGGTAAAGAAGTAACATTTAGTTTTCATTTAGAATATTCTGAATCAAAATTCTAGCAGTTGTCTGCATCCTTATAGAGGTTAAACACACAGGGTTTTTTTTCCCCCCCTTGTTAGTCCAAAATAGGAATGCTAAGCCTCTGGGGCTCCTCATTAGCATGCACAAATGCTTGAGCTCCTGAATCTCTCTATAAAAAGGGAAATAAAATAAAAAAGGACAACCTGGGGAATTACAGATTAGTCAGCTTAACTTCAGTATGAGGAAAGATAATGGAGCAAATAATTAAGCAATCAATTTGCGAGCACCTAGAAAACAACAACATGATAAATAACAGTCAACAACAAATAATATTAAAGCAAATGGATAGCTTTCTTTGACAGGATAAAAAGGCTTGTGGATGGGAGAAGTGATAGCTGTAGTACACCTTGACTTTAGTAAGGATTTGATGCTGCCTCGTATGACCTTCTCATAAGCAAACTAGGTCAAGGGTGGGCAATAATTTTCGCCACTCCACAAACTTTGGTAAGTCATCATAGGCTTGGACCACCTCCCACTTCCAGTAACTTGGGCTATGTCTACACTTAGAAAGTTAAGTAGACTTTAGTAAGTCGCCTTTAAGTCGATCTTACCAAGTCGACGTAGAGAGTCTACACTAGACTCCTAAGTCAACTTAAGGCACACTTTATCAAGTCGATGTAGAGAGTCTACACTAGACTCTTAAGTCGACTTGAGGGGGGGAATTGGAGGGGTGCATTGTGGGAAGTGTGGCAGTGTGGCAGCAGAGAAGGTCTCCCCTCCCCCCAGCCATGCCTTCAAAACAGGAAGTGAGCTCAGCCCCTTTCCATTGTGCCTGGCAACTCGAAGCCTGAGCAGGTCATGGACCAGCCTCTTCTCCTTCTCTTCTCTACCTAAACTGACCTCATAGTAGAACTTTATGCTCAAGGTGTTTGGCCATCAAATGTTTGTACAGCCAGTCTTTGCCTGAGACCAGGCAGGGCCCCAATCTTGATTGAAGTTGTTTCAAGATGGAGAGTCCCAAGCAAAAAGCCCCAAATCTTTTGACTTGAGGGGGTGGAGGGGGTTGGAGGAGTGCATCATGGGAAGTGTGGTAGCATGGCAGCAGATATGGTCTCCCCTCCCCCGGCCGCACCCTCAAAACAGAAAATGGGATCAGCCCCTTTCCATTGGGCCTGGAAACTCGGAGCCTGAGCAGGTCATGGATCTGCCTTGTCTTCTGCACTTTGTCAGCCAGCTGAACGACATCTGCCAGCTAGTGGTAAGGCTTCTTCGGCTATGGAGCAGGCCTGTCTGGTGACACGCCAGCACAGAGGAAGATGACAGCCTTCCCCTCGCCTAGCTGCCCCAGCCATCTGCCACAGGCTCTGCACCGTGCTCTGTGCCTTGTCACCTCTGGGCACAAGAGGCCCGCAGCGACTGGTGGGAGCGGATCGTCCTCACCACCTGGGATGACGAACTTGTCGCTGCAGAGCTTTAGGATGAGTAAGCGGACCTTCCTCGAGCTCGTCTGTGAGCTCACCCTGGTTCTGCAGCGCATGGGCACCTGATTTTGACCTGTCCTGCCCATAGATAAGTGTGTAGCCATCGCCGTGTGAAAGCTGGCAATCCTGGGCTCTGTCCGCTCCGTGGCCCAGCAATTTGGCATCGGGAAGGCCACCATGGGTACCGTCCTCATGCAGGTCTGCAGGGCAATCAACCAGGTCCTGAGAGCGTGCCTTGTCACCCCGGGCAACCTGCACAAAGTCCTCGCCGGCCTTGCTCGACTCGGCTTCCTCAACTGTGGGGCATTGTGGAGCCACAGAACAACGTGCCAGGGACTATGTGAACTGCCAGGGGTACTACTTCATGGTCTTGCAGGCCCTCGTGGACCACCGCGGAATCTTCCAGAACATCTATGTAGGCTGGCTGGGGAAGGCACACAATGCACGGATCCTGTGCCACTCCACCCTGTACAGGCGCTTGCAGGTGGGCACCTTCTTTCCTGACCACACCATCACCATTGGGGACGTGCAGGTGTCAGTCCTGATCCTCAGGGATGCCGCCTACCCCTTACTCCCCTGGGCTGATGACACCATACATGGGCCACATGGACGACAGCAGAGACCTCTTCAATCGGAAGCTCAACTGGTGCCGCAGCGTCGTCGAACATGCCTTCAGCTGTCTCAAGGCCCACTGGAGGGCCCTCATGACCCTCCTGCAGCTCGGCAACAACAATTTCCCAGAGATCGTCAGCGCATGTTGTTGCCTGCACAACCTCTGCGAGCTGCGGGGGGGTGGGGGGGGGGGGGAAGGTTCCCCCACGTCTCGGAAGCCAAAGCTGAGTGGCTCGCTGTGCAGTACGAGCAGTCCGACAACACCCTGCCCCGGACTCAGCGGGTCCAGCGACAAGCACAGATCATCCGGGATGCACTGAGAGCCCACTTCAACAGTGAGGAGCTCTGAGGGGTGGTCCTGCGACCAGCCCCGTCACCTCCACCACCCACCCATGCCTGCCTCTCCCAATGCACCCATCTCCCCCTTGTTCCCACACCAATAAAAAGCATGACACACTGTATAAAAGTGTTCAGGGTCTTTATTCAGAGGGGGAAATGGGGGTTGGGAGCTGCAGGGGTTGGGAGGGTTGAGGGGAGTGAAGAGGGTTGGGGGGAGGAAGGGAGGCTGGGGGAAGTAAAGAGGGTTAGGGAGAGGTGCTGATGCTAGTGGCCTCCAGAAGGTGGGTCCCAGGCTTCCACCGGGGAGAACACGTGCTCCTCTGGGCGCTCCAGGGACTGGGTCTGCCACTCTATGTGGTTGAGCATGCACTCAAGCAGCCTCTGCTCGCCCCTCCGCAGCCCCTGCTCGACCCTCTGGTGGGCATCCTGCTGCTCCTGCTCCTGCTTCTGCTGGGTGCTGGCCTCCCCCTGGTCCAGCACCACAGTCTCATCCCCCAAGCCTTCCTCCTGGTCCTCGTTGAGGGAGGGGAGGGTTGGCAGAGTCGATGGTGTGGGCTGGCAGGCTGCCGCTATCCTGGCCCAGAAAGACATCCAGCTAGCTGCTGGTAATACCGGCAGCTGGTGGGGGGCTGCCCCTGCCCAGAGCATCTCCTCCTGGGCCTTTTGGTAGCCCTGGTGGAGGTCCTTGATCTTGACCCAGACCTGCTCAGTGTCCTTGGCAGCCAGGGCCTGGGAGATGGAGGCATACACCTCCTGACTGCGATGGCTGCCTTGCAATTGAGCACTGACTGCCTCGTCCCCACAAATGGCCAGTAGGCCGAGGATTGTACTTGCCTGCCAAGTATTTTATGCCTGAGTTAAAGCCAATGCCAAGTAAGGATACCTACAAATTAATTTAACATAATTTTTGTAGAACTTTTTATTGATGGTTTATGTCACAGTTGACGTTATTGATTAATATGCCCAGTTGCTTAACTATACTTTTGGTTCAATATTAAAAATATTTTAAAAACCAAACCCACCAAGTTTGCTAGTGTATTGACTAAAAAACCTGTGTAATATGAAAAAGAGATGTAGATATCTCTCCTTTTAGGAAGCAGTTTTTATCTCACTGCACTTTCAGCTTATCTTGTAGGTATACTGCTGAAATATGTCCCCCAAACAATCTACATTTATACGATCACTAAAAGCACTCTGTACATTACCCAAGATTAAAAATTAACCAATCATCTTTTTACTTTTTTTCCCTGTTATCATGGTATGTGTAGGAAGGATAGGAAGTATGGCAAGAGACCACCCTGCTTAACTAGGAGATTTTCAATAATCTAAAAGTAAAAAAAGAGTGCTATGAAAAGTGGAAACTAGGGTGACTACAAACAACACAATTTTGTAGGGGAAAAAATCAGAAAAGTCAAGGCATAAACTGAGATCAAACTAGCTGAAGGCATGAAGGGTAACAAAATTTTTTTTTTTGAAATACATTAGAAACAAGAGGAAGACCAAGGACAGCATAGGACCGTTACTCAACAAAGAGGGAAAAACAATAACAGTAAATGTTGAAATGGCAGAGGAACTAAATGATTTCTTTGTTTCGGTCTTCAACAAAAAGGTTGGTGGTGATTGGATGCCAGAGGTAGAGGAGGGCAGTAAAATGGGATAGGATCAGAAGCTAAAATAGGGAAAGAACAAGTTAAAAATTACTTAGACACATTAGATGTCTTCAAGTCACCAGGTCCTGATGATATGCACCCTAGAATACTCAAGGAGCTGACTCAGGAGCTACCTGAGCCATTGGCTATTATCTTTGAAAAATCATGGAAGACAGGAGAGGTCCCAGAGGACTGGAAAAGAGAAAATAGAGTGCCCATCTATAAAAAGGGAAATAAGGACAACTCAGGTAATTATAGACCAGTCAGTTTAACCTCTGTAACAAGAAAAATAATGGTGCAAATAATTAAGAAATCAATTAGCAAACATCTAGAAGAGAATAAGGTATCAAGTCAGCATGATTTGTCAAGAACAAATTGTGTCAAACTAACCTGAAAGCTTTCTATGACAAAGTAAGAAGCCTTGTGGATAGATGGGAAGCAGCAGATGTGGTATATCTAGATTTTAGTAAGGCTTTTGTTATGGTCTCGCATCACTTTCTCATTAACAAATTAGGGAAGCACAATCTGGATGGAGCTACTATAAGATGGGTGCAAAACTGGTTGGATAACCGCTCCCAGAGAGTAGTTATCAATGGTTCACAGTCATGCTGGGTGGGCATAATGAGCGGGGTACTGCAAGGACCAGTTCTGTGTCTGATTCTGTTCAATAGTTTCATCAATTATTTAGATGATGGCATACAGAGTACACTTATAAAGTTTGCTGATGATACCAAGCTGGAAGGGATTGCAAGTGCTTTGGAGGATAGAATCAAAATTCAAAATGATTTGCATAAACTGGTGAAATCGTCTGAGGTTAATAGGATGAAATTCAATAAAGACAAGTGCAAAGTACTCCACTTAAAGAACAATCCATTGCACACGTACAAAATGGGCAATGACTTCCTAGGAAGGAGTACGGTGGAGAGGGATCTGCTGGACCACATAGTGGACCACAACTGAAATATGAGTGAACAATGTAACACTTTTGCAAAAAAAAAAAAAGCAGCAAACACGATTCTGGGATGTATTAACAGGGGTACTGTAAGTAAGACACGAGAAGTAATTCTTCTGCTCTACTCCACGCTTATTAGGTTTCAGCTGGAGTAGGAGTATTGTGTCCAGTTTTGGGTGCCTCATTTCAGGAAAGATGTGGACAAATTGGAGAAAGTCCAGAGAAGAGCAACACAAATGATTAAAGGTCTGGAACACTTGGCTTATGATGAAAGATTGAAAGAGCTAGGTTTGTTTAGTTTGGAAAAAAGGACACTGAGAGGGGACATGATAACAATTTTTAAGTACCTAAAAGGTTGTCATGAGGAGGAGGGAGAAAAAATGTTCTTTTTAACTGTTGATGATAGGACAAGAAGCAATGGGCTTAAATTACGTCAAGGGGGGGTTAGGTTGGACATTAGGGAAAAATTACTAACTGTCAGTGTGATTAATCACTGGAATAAGTTGCCTAGGCAGCTTGTGGAATCTCCATCATTGGAAGTTTTTAGAAGCAGGTTAGACGAGCACCTGTCAGGGATGGTTTAAGAGGGTACTTGGTCCTGTCATGAGTGCAGGGGACTGGACTCGATGGCCTCTCATGGTCCTTCCAGTTTCTATGATTCTATCGTACCTTTCCTCATCTCTGTTTTGGATACTACATTCCAAACCAGCAGGGCATAGAAGCACATCCATACCTGTGCGAGGGCACACCAGTCATGTTTTTGATAGGTTTCCTATTTCCTAATATCAAAGCTGGCTTCAGCTTTGCAGAATAAGGTGGAATACTTGACATGGGTGAGCAGAATTATATATTATTAAATCGACTTAACAAAAGTTAACTTAACTTTTCTAGTGTAGACATAGCCCCTTTTCGACGTTATTAAATAGACTTAACACTTTAAGTCAACTTAATAAGGTCGATTTAGGCGCTAGTCCTCATCCACACTGGCTTAAGTCGACCTAATAAGGTCGACTTAAGCATTAGGTCAACCTAAAATGAAGTGTTATTAAGCTGACTTAACTTTTCCTTAAGTCGACTTAAGGAAAGCCCAGTGTGGATATGGAGTAGTTTAGCTCAACTTAAGCCTCCTTAAGTCGATCTAACTTGTAAGTATAAACGCACCCTCCCTTAGCATCTATTCATGATCCCCCACTTCATATCCCACTGGGTATGTTGCTGGAGGGAGGAAATTCAGGGCAGATAGTGAGTCTCATTAGCTGGCAGGGGAAAGCAATTAGTTCTGCCCAGCTGGCTAAAAGCTGAAAACAGAACTGAGGAGTCTAGGAAGTCAAAGATCAGACCAAAAGGCTAGGCTGCTGGCAGTTTCAGTTCACAAGTGTTTATTGCAAACCAGTTTCTGGGTATGCAATCCTTGAGTGAATCCAAAACGGCTAGCGAAGTTCAGCTGAGATTGCCAGATTCTGTCTTTGAAGTTAAAACCAAGTTTAAGTAGAGTCAGTACAGTGGAAAAAGTCTGCTTTAGGGCAACAGAAAAAAATGACAATGTCAGCACTATGTAAGGTGTTCTCTAGTGTCCATCACTCTAGTATGTATGTGCTAAGCAAGAGCAGGTACAGTCCAGTGAAGTAAGACTATTTGCCTAGCTGTCTGGGAGGGGAGGATATATTGTCCTGGAGAAATCACCCACCACCTGGGAATCTAATGGACTTCAGATGGCAGTTACAGGAGGGAAGCCAAATGCAGGGAGAAAGAAAGGAACCAGGTGCCACATTACAAAGAACTCTTATTCCCCCAGAAGAGCATTAATAGAAGGAGGAGGAAGAGAAGGCTGGTGCTACCCTTAATGAAGTTCTTCATCTCCCACTGCCTGCAATGGTGGTGTAAACAGCCTATTTATGCTGGCAGCAAATCTAAGAGAAAGTAACTTGCTGGAACCAACAAGGGTAAGATTGACTAATAGGACACTATACGAGGAAGGTGATGTAGTTGGTAGAGGAATAAAAGATCTATAGAAGAAAGCTAAAAATTAAAGTGGCTGAATGAAAGAGAGAAAAAAGGGAAGGAAATAAAGAAATGGAAAAATGAGAAGAAAGTTATGGGTCAGCTTTAAAGTGAGAAATTTAGTGTAGTTTATTGGCATTTCTACATTTACTGTGTTTCACTGAATGAAGTGGGGAGCAGAAATGAGGGCATGGAAGACACTAGGGTGAGGAAGATATGAAGAATATTACTGCTAATTTTGGCCCTTGGGAAAGAGGGCTTGAGAGACAGAATGTTCTGTATTAGTGTCTTCCTTCTTCTCCTCTCTCATCTCCACCTTTCTATTACAGCTCTAAGGCAAACCATGCAGAGTCACTGTTCCTCATGGTTTCCACCCAAAATCGGAACTTACCCAGGCTCACTCCAAATGCAGCCTTGATTTGTACATCTCAGTGAAACTCCATACAAAACACATTTTACATGTGGTCCCATGCTGCTAGAGTTAGAGTGAATTCAGATCCATGTGTGACCGGAGACCTCCTGGGATACCCTCCTGGACGTGCAAAAATCAGGGTAAGCTGCAAAACCGGGAGCCAAACTCCCCAAACACTGATGGGCGGTACACAAACCAATTTCCCTCACCAGGTACCAAGAAATCTACCCAAAATAGAAACAGCTCCCTTTATTGCACTGCAGCTCCTCTGGCTCCCACCTAGCCGCATTGTCCCTTAAAGAAATAGGTTCTCTTGACTCCAAAGAGCCAGCCACATCACACAGAACAATATAGGTTTGGATCTTACCCAAAATACCACACTGATAGCCAATCCTTTATGAAAGCAAGGTTAAGAATTTGAGAGCCTCTCTTGCTTAGCAGCTAAGCAGGGAGGGGGGCAACTGATTTACCTGGGCTTTGTATTTGCATGACACCCAGCATAATTTCACCCAGAGGCTGGGCATGATGGGAGATGGTATGTGTGACTGGTTCAAATCCTCTGAATCTGGTGTTTTATCAGAAGGGGGAAAGGAAATATTGCTCTTTCATGATATGCTACCCTTTGATTGTATATCTCTTATTGACAAAGAAGCTGATGGAAAGTCACTATCAGCAACAGAGAACTTGGAAAAGTGAGCAACCCTAGTTTCAGAGTTGTAAAACCAGGTGGGGAGCAGTATAAGCAGTAGCTCTGCTGGAGCTCTGCCTTAAGCAAACACCTACCTCTCTGCCTACTGTTAAAGGATAGACCTAAAGGTTCCTTGTGGAGTCTCTTTTGTTATTTTGATTAAGCTGAAATCACCAGGGAAGCAAAAACTTCCCAGAGAGCTGAAATCACTGATGAGGAGCTGAGAACACCAGGGAAGTAAAAACTTCCTGGAGAGCTGAAATCACTAAAAGATGACTGAAGTCAAGCAGAAGATTGGTGCCAGCAGATGGCAGGTGTGACCAGTGAGTGGTGTGGTGGAGCCAGTGGACAGCAAGTGTGATCAGTGGACAGTGGGTGGTGCCGGCAGACAGTAGGTGTGACCAGCAGCCAGCGGTGGTGCAGTGGAGCCAGTGGATAGCAGGTGGAGCCAGCAGATGGCAGATGTGACCAGTGGGTGGTGCAGCAGAGCCAGCGGATAGCAGGTGTGACCAGAGGCCAGTGGCGGTGTGGCAGAGCCAGCGGGTGTGAGTGGTCAGTGGGTGGTGTGAGCAGACCTTGAGGTGGCAGAGGACAATTGGAGGGGAGGGCTAAGGGCTCCCCCCCTTCCCCTCCTTAGAGTTGGACAGTGAAACTTTAAAAGTCAGTATAGGGGGTGCTACGAAGAAGTGAAGGACACACTCTATGTACACTGGAGGGGAACGAGTACAAATTACCACCTTTCTATTGATACCAAACATGACTTAGTTCCTATGGATTATAGCAATTATGAGATATTAATACAAAATAATATCATAAATGGGTCCCTAAATCCGGACAGCATCACACCATGTACCAAAACATTTAGGAAATATTACTTCCATTGGATGCTATAGGGACCGAGTTTCAAATGTTAATAATTTTAAAATCAAGTTACGGGTAAGTGCCTTACATACTTTCAAGAAGCAAATTCCTTCCAAATGTATGTAAAGCAGACAGGCATTATTTTAGCTGAGAACAAAGAACATCTGAAATTGCTGAGCTTTCATTTCTTTATTTCTTGGACAGTCAGAAGCTTAGGCACTGCCAACTAATTGTAGTCTCAAAAGTTTGCATAAACTCATTCCCCTGGAATTTAGAAATACTTTGTCAAATTTCACAAAGAAGTTAAACATTTTAGTGATTAACTTGTGATTCCTGAAAAATACAATTTAAGAATGGGAATGATTCATTCTCAGCACAAAATTTGATTTAAGTGGATTAAATTAGCTCATGTTGCCCAATCTACGTTACTGCAAATATGAACAGACCCAAAGTCTATAGCACTCTCAATTAGCCTTTGACCCTTTGGAGCCAGATCTGAAAACAGCCTATGACGTCCCTGAAATTTTGCAGGCATAAGTCACTGTGGCTGAATCTTTTCACCCACAATTACTTGCAGGATCAGCTGATGTCACTTACATTAGAAACTATTTTGCAACTGTACTCAGACAGTTTGTGATTCTCTAGAGCTCTTAGCATTGCTGGACATGTTACATGGATGTTAATAGTAAACTGCCTCAGGGAACAGAGTTGGCCAATACTGAACACTTGAATATCCCAGTACCAATTCACATCAGTTAGTCCTACATTTCATTGCAGCCAAAATGATCTTGGAATAATTTTCACACACACAAAATTGAGGGTAGAAATTTAGAGGCTACTTTGCAACAATCAAGCCAGTAGGCAATTTTTTCTCCCCAAATTTGGATACCTGAAGTTGGACACCAAAATCCATACATTTAAGCAAATAAATAACTACTCTCTTTTTCAGAGATGGTGTGTATCTCCAACTCCTGTTAGAAAACAATGGTATAACAGATTGCTGGCTGTAACACTATTCACAGCTATTAGACTTTGGCAATCTAGGTAAAGTTCGAAATAAAGTGCCCTTAGGGACAGAAAGCCAACAGATGACAACCAAAATGAAACAGAGATTAAAGGATCTTAATCATGGAGTGAATGTAGAAAAATAAGTCTACATTTGAAAATAGAAAAAAAAAAAAAAAAAAAAGGCCAAGCCATAGGTGTATAGACAAAATTTTGAAGATCACAACTACATTGATACAAAAGAATTTACACACAGTAAAGAATAAGCTATTTAACCTGCAGTCCTTTTCACTAGTATCGCTTTTACTGCAGTAAGTGAGAATTCTCTATGTGAAGGAATGATAACATTGTCTTTAAAATAGATTTTTAGATCTAAAAATTTCTGTCTTCCTAAAAGCCTCAGAATAATCTCAGAATTTTGGGAAGAATCAGACTGGGTTCAGTCCAAGTATTGCTTACCTCAGTGAATCTCTACCCACTCCCTGCCACTGTCCCTGCTTCTTATGGAGCCAGAATATTTAAGTCAGAAGGAACCACTAACATCATTTCATCTGACATCCTGCAAAACATGGGCCACAGAATTTCACCCAGTGTTTCCTGCATGAAGCCCATAATTTTTGGTTGGGCTAGAGCCTCTCTCTTAGAAAGGCATACTTATTGACTCCCTTTGGCTGCGTCTACACTCGTAAATGAAGTCGACTTAAGCTTGCTTAAGTCAATTTAATTTACCCTGCGTCTACACTACACTTTCCTTAAGTCGACTTAAGCAACTTGCTTAAGTCGATTTAAGGAATATAAAGTTGACATAATGAAAATTAAGTCGACTTTATAAGATCTCCTTTAAATTCGACTTAAGCCAGTGTAGACGTGGGGTAGCCCTAAGTCGACTTAGGGCTACCCCAGGACTACACCAATGCCCTCCCTGCCAGGGGGGAGGGGCACAAGGGGAGCCTGGCATGCCCTCCCACAGGGCAGAGCCCTGCCCACCCTGCCCCTATGCCCTGCCAGGGTCCCTGTCCCCCTTTGCCCCATTGTACCTATGTACAATGGGATAAAGGTTGAGCCCCCTGGCACTAGGCAAGGGGTGCCCACCCCCACGAACCTACCCTAGGTCCCCTTAGCTCCTAGAAGTCGACCTAGGCATTCAGTGTGGATGCTCTAGGTCGACTTTGTAAGTTCCCCCCAAAGTCGACTTTAATTTTAAGTGTAGACTCACTAAGTCGACTTAAAGTCGATTTAGTTAAGTCGACTTAGTTAAAGTCGACTTAAAATTAGAAGTGTAGACATAGCCTTTCAGCTCTGCTGTCAGTTTAAAGGTCCATACAAGTTTGTATACCATATTTGAGAATTAAAGCTTGTGCCTCCTGACATGGGCTTGGTCCCCAACTGGATGTGTAACAAGGTCTTGTACTCACCCGCCACCAGTCCTCCACCCCAGCACAGATTCCAACAGAGCACTGCATGACTCTACCCTTCCAGAGCTAACAAAATTCCCAATGGAAAGAGAAGAAGATAGTAAGCAGAATAATCATTTAGTAGTCAGAGTCCAGATTCCCTTCTATCTAGGGACCTTAGTAGACTCCAGCTGGTTCTTGCAGTGGTCTGCCTCTTCCAGGGCTATCAAGAGTCCCCACAGGGAAAAAGAATAAAAGAAAGAAAACCAAGATGAGTCAGCAGTAGGGTTTGCCTTCCTTTAGCGCTGAAAACATGTAGTTTAATACGACACCGTCCAGAAGATCATTTATAAGCGACTGCAGCATCCACTTGGGGTCTGGCCCACCTACCAACTCTCCTGAAAGCAAGGTAAATTACAGGAACTACCAGAGGAACCTGGACATGAAGGTGTGTTTCCTTCCCAGGGCTATTAACTAACATACTTGCATGCTTCTCTTTTAAGGTCCTTTTCCATAACTGCCACACCCTGAAGATGTGGCAGGTTGGATATACTCAAACCACAGCTGTTCTTTAACCTGTTCCTGCCCAGTGCAGGGTCTGTACATGTCATCATACCTCTGAGTGGAAATAACTTTATTTTTAGATGCAAAAGTGATACAGAGAAATTGTATAAAATAGTCTCAGAGCAGCACCTATACACTTATTTTCCAAGCTACGAGTGCTTATCAAAACAGAACACACACAGAACCTCATTTTGTTATTTGTTTCCTCTTTGCAGCCTAAAGCAAAGCTGCTGAGTGCTAAAGCCTTTCATTACATTTATGTACAATTTGTCAGAAAGACAAGAAAAAATTAAACAAAGCAAGAATCCCAACTTTCCACTGCAAAACAGGATGATAAAAAACAACAAACAACAACTGGATAAGATCTAGGAATGACTCAGTATTGCCAAAATCCATAACATAACAGAATGTAGAGTCCTACACTACAAACACTAACTTCCCAGGTGCAGAGCCTATTGCAAAAAGTATTTCCATTAATGGTAAGTATTTGTAGCACTGGCTCTCAATTTGTTTTGAATTGGTCACTGCTGAGCAGAAGCTCCAAATTAAATCAGCTAAATAATATGGGTTTAAAATTGGAAGATTTTGAGCTTACTCTGGTCCCTGTCCAGTGCTCTACAGTAGACTATACAACTGAAAGAACTGGCAATACTGGATTCAATGGAAAAATCTTTGGGTACTCATAAGTCAGTTGCTGTACTTGCCCCAAGAAAAACTGGCATGTCTTCACTCAGATGTAAGAGTGTGTTAGAAGTTAGAACATCATGAGATTTAAAGCGAGTGTGTTTTCCCACATTCTGCTGAAAACCAAAGCCCATCTATTACTCTCAAGTTTAGATTTTCTGTCTAACCAAGTCATCAGTAAACAAGTTGCTAACAAATATAAAAGTTGGCACCTGAAATTTAATTCTTGTGCAATATTTAAGCCTCAAATTCTGCAACTAGATCAATGTAGCTCAAGCTCAGTTGCAGGATCATAGACTGAAGCCTTGTCTACTCTTAAACGTTTTTTCATTTTAACTATGCAAGCATAATTAAAGCAGCAAACCCCCTAGGGTAGAGATTTACACTGTTTCAATTGGCCACTGGCAAGGGTCAGGAAGAAATTCCCTCCTTCTCTCATGTATTGTTGGAGGATTTTTCTTTCAATTTCCTTCTTTTGAAACATCAGAGATTGCCACAGGGTCAGGTGTGCCTGGGCTCTGAGGTTTCATTGAGCACCCTCTCTGAGGTGTCTGGCAGGGTGGTTCTTGTTCACATGCTCAAGGGCTAACTGATCACAATATGTGGGATCAAGAAAGTAGTTTCCCCTAAGTCAGCTTGGCAGTGACCTTGACGTTTTTTTTCACTTTCCTCTGCAATGGTTGGATGTGAAGCACTTGCCAGGATTATCTAGGTATATTTCATTTAATCATTTCCCTGCCATTGCAGGAGACCCAATCACTGGCGCAGACTAAGCCCTCCTATAATCTGCTGTGTCTAGACTAGAATAGCCTGGTCTCCTGTGGGTTTCATTTACTCAGGTCTCCTTTCCGTTGCTGAGTTTAGTGTGTGGCTGCTGGATGGTGTTGGTGACCTGCGATATAAAGTGAGATGACCTAATGGTCTTTCCTGGTTTTAAGAATCTCTGACATATGAATCTTGCTTCAATAAACAGTAGTTTGGGGTCAGAATGACTTTTGATGATCATTTACAGGGTAAGTTGCAAATAAATACTGCTAACTAATTGGTAGAGATGGAAAATCTGATGAAAAGAAATAAGAAATGTGAAGACTTGGACTGAGCTGTTACAAATCTGCCATTTTAAACAAACCCCCAAAGTAAAATACATGCTTTGCTTCTCCTTGCTGGTCTGGTGAAGAGGAATTAATTTTTGTTTCATAATTTTGTTGGTTGGAGTAACAGTAAATAATGTGGTTATTTTAAATAAAAGTTGGTGACTTAGAAAAAATAATAGCAGAATTTAATAAGAATTTAACTGAACTGCAATTGGTGAGGAGGAGCTACTGTATACTTACACCTATTGAACTCCTCTGTAGGATATCAAATGAGAACATATTTGAGCATTGAAATACAACAGTTGAAGCATTGCCTCATCAGATTTGCATTGGCTGGAGGGAATTACACTGTGTCTATCAGCTTCTATAAACTGTCTTTTTCTAATTAGTCATTCCCTGGGTATCACAGATACAGTGCATCTATGATGGTTTTCTCTGCCAGCCTGTAGCTACTCTGAAATATGTTAATTACAATCTAAGCAGTAAATTGATAAACAAGCCCTGATTATCTCTAAAACCGTTTCTTTCTCTTATCTTCCTAAATTCCATTACTTCCTATTCTTCCTACTTAATCATTTAATTTAACCATTAACTGCTTTAATTATACCATTTATGAAACTCAGCTGCACCTAGACAAGTGAGGAAAAGCCACCACCCAAGCCTTGGGGCTGATTCCATCTCTGGCACAAATGTATACAATCTCAGGGTGACATTTATTTCAGTGGTAACAGCCCTCAAAGACTGGTCTGCTGGTCAGAACCACTGGAGAATAGTTGTTCAGTACCCCAAACACTCTGACAAGCACCCCCCAGCATGTCCCCTATGCAGTGTGGGGGCTGTAAAGGGGCGGTATCGAGTAAATTATGCCAGATCTATACCATTCAGATTCCTCTAGACAAGGGGAATCCACAACTAGCCATTTAAGACAGATGTAGGAAGTTTGTGCCACTGGATCAGTGCAAAGAGGCCATGAATTATATTTTTTTGTTATGATATTATAGGCAATATTAAGGACCCAAGTGACTGATACTATAACTGTCAGAGTTTTACATTAGTGATTGCATAACTAGTTACATTTTTGCCTCCTTTAAATTGCTTCTGTACTATGGAAGATTGTCCTTGTTTTATAGTATATAGCAGTGACCCACCAGCACCCAACCCCTGTCCTTCCTTATACTTTATTCAAGTTGCAGTCATTTGAACAGTCAAAATTTGTGAACCTGTTGCAGCAGGTATTTTTCCTAGTTCCCTTCTGATGATTACTGCACATTTTTACTAAAGAGGGCTATTAAACAAAGCCTTATGCAAAGAATTCTTACTGTAATTCTGCAGTATGCTAACTAAAACTGTCTACACTAGAAAAGTTAAGTCGATGTTATTAAGTCGACTTAACAAAAGTCGACTTAACTTTTCTAGTGTAGACATAGCCCCTTTTCGACCTTATTAAGTCAACTTGACACTTTAAGTCAACTTAATAAGTTTTAGATTTAGATTTAGGCGCTAATCCCCATCCACATCAGCTTAAGGAGGCTTACGTCGACCTAACTTGTAAGTGTAGACGCACCCTAACAGACCACTTGACATATACAAATAAATTATTTTATATCTACTAGGTAGCCAATTAAAAGTTCAAAAAGATGGTATGACTGGACTAAAAATCCCTTAAATCCATAAAAATTAACAGGTTATATTAATGAGATTTAAATATTTGAATCCTGCCCCAGTGTAGTCACATTTTTTGCGAAGGTAAATCATAATGAAGTTCTAGGGAGCTCCGTGTGTGGCAGGATGAGATTGTACATTTGGTGGGTTTTAATCTCTCCATTTGAGAAATCTGTGTTTCAGAATAGCTGTCCACAAAAGACAGAAGGTGGCAGCTTTCTCTGCAGCTTTTGCCATCTGAATATTTTTTTCCTGAAGAAGCACTTACAATACTTTTTCTTCACCATAAAGGCATAGTTGGCTCAAAATTGTAAATGGAACCATTTAATGTTTTTGTGGATAGTTGTCATGGCTGCAGGTAATTATAATGTGCAATTAAATCCAACTGACTTCATAATATATTCCAGCTGTCAGCCAGAAGTTCTAAATTTTCAGTTTTTCTTAGATCTGAAATTTGATTTTGTGACCATCTTATATTGGTCCCAGGACAATACTAGGTCAAGCATGCACATTGTGCATGGATCCCTCAGATATTTTATACCATTCATTTTATGGATGCATACTTTTCACAGACACCTATTAATTAGCATTACATTAACAGGCTCCTAGCTAATTTATATTCCCCTCATCTTAGTATAATTATATATAGATATTTTCTCAGTAACAGAGACTATTTTATAACAAGCACTAATTACCTTTGAATATAAAAATATTGCATTTAAAAATGTTTGCTGTAGGGTTTTTACTTATTTACTCTGGGCAGGAAAAAAGTTTTTGATCTCCATTTCTTCTCCTCTCTTCCTAAACCCTGCATACCTCTCATACAACTTTTTCTTTTCATCTTGCATTATATTTTGGCGAGCAAATTCTCTTCAGAAGAAAAACTTTCTCAAGATTCCCTTACTTCACAAAAAAAGTTCATCCTTTTAAACGTCTACTCTTCTGTTCTGTAGAATCTATCTCAGATATAGGATGGAATACAATCTTTTAAAGTTTGCTGGTGGCTGGCATGCAGGGTGGGAGGCGGAGAAGATGCCCAGCAGCTGTAGACATGTGGCTATAAGTGTCCAAGAACTGCACAATTAGAAGAATTTTCCTTCTTGTAAGAATTTGCTTGCCACCCTCACTGTATAAGCTATGCCTATTAATAGGGTATGTCAGGAAACTCCCATTTGCTTTATTTGGAAATCTGACAACAAAGTAAAATTACTAGAGAATGACAAAAATGGGTCTAATTTGCCATACTCACAACACATCCACCAGGGGTCAGTCTGAGTCTACTAAATCCCAACAAGGGAACTAAAAGATTCACATAATGCTGGTCCTTATAGTTGCAATGGGCTACCTGTCCTCCCAGGCTAATCTACCATAAACTTAGAACTACAAAGATGAATGTGAGTCTCAAAAAGTTATTCGATTCAAAAAGTAGGGTTGCCATGTTTCAAAGGAACAGTATTGAAAAATACTAGACAAAAGCAATATAATACGCGGGCTATAAAGTACTCCCTCTTGCATTGTAAGGGAATCTCTGTACTAGATTTACCGTACAAATACTGACTCTGCTGATTAAATACTGGCAGAGGGACAATCTTAAATTGACAATACTTTCACTAGTAGATTGAAAGACACTAGCATTATTATATTGTTACATACACTCCTGGAATCCTCGCCCTCCAGAAGTCAATAGCCAGTTTGCCATTGACTTCAATGGAGTTAGGATACCACTCAGCCACCACGCAAATGCTAAAGGCAC
The DNA here is from genome assembly GCA_007922175.1 of Pelusios castaneus. Lineage (NCBI taxonomy): Eukaryota > Metazoa > Chordata > Testudines > Pelomedusidae > Pelusios > Pelusios castaneus. Next base: position 14,425,428 of record ML685791.1, read on the forward strand.
AGTAGTTCAGCAAAATTTCATTGTACTCTATATTCTGATTTCTGTTCCCTTGGTAAAAACCCACAGTAATTGAACTTACACAAGTCAAGTAAAAATTTAGCCCAACATCTCTGTGGTTATTAAATTGGATATTATTCAGTAAGTGTGATACATTCAAAACCCAATGAAGGGTTAACTGTAAGATGTCACTTTTAGAAACACGCTTTCAGGATAGCCAATTGACATGTTTTCTGGTAAGGCAATGCTTCCAACTTGGTGTTTCATTGATTGAGTGTGATGTCACTGTAGATTCCATTACCAGCGTGTTTGAGGGGAAATTCGTGGAAGCTCAAAATGTGTTTTGTCCAGTGGATGTTTAGTTTAGCTCCGATGGCCTAACATACCTTCAGCCTGTTATTTATTATTCCTCCAAATTCAATACTGAACAATACTAGGGAGTATTAAAGTTGTGAAATTAGAAATGACTGTGAGTTGTATCCAGAGCTGCAAGAGACTGGAAAGTCTCACCTATTGAGTGAGACTGAAACACATTCTTACCATTTTAAAAAAATGTTACCCAGTCCCTCATGTTTTCATTTAGCTAAATTAAAGCTTCTGGAAACCTCTCTCTAGCTTGGAAACTAATTCTCTTTCTCTGCTGGGCCCACTGTCAGATAAAACAACTGAATATCCAAATATAAGACGACAAATAGCAAGAGCTTTCAGGTTTCTTATTCAAATTTAGCTTAATGACCAAAGACACCAGAAACTCTTGGGATTTTCACACTGAGGCTAGAATAATTTGAAATTCTGGCTACCAGATCACTTGCAGTTAACTTCATCCTAAGGAATGAGCAAGGTTAAACTCTAAATGCTTTTCCCAATCAATCAATCAATCAATCAATATGGGGATGGTAAATTGAACTGATAAAAAGTCTTAATTCTGACCGTCACAAGGCACATAAATGGATAGCACATGGAATATAGTCTGGAAAGCAAAGGATTATTTGTCAGTGGTGACTACCTGAAACATAGACCATCCTAGGTAGGATTCTCCATTGCATTGAGTGCTTTACAGGCCTTGCCCAATATGTAAGAACAGGAGAGTTGGGATTTAGAATTCACAAAAGCTACAGTTACATCGATTACTTACCAAAATAGAATCACTTCAGAGACAGAGTCAACAGGCCTCAGGAAAATCTGGTGAAAATCATCTAAACTGTAATGATCAGTCAATACCCTGCCTGCATGGCAAATACCTTTGAAGTGAATGCTAGTCAGCCACTCTGTACAAAAGAAGCCAGTTGATTCTCTTGTCATAAGAATGGGCATACTGAATCAGATCCATCTTGCTCAGTATCCTGTCTTCTAACAGTGGCTAATGTCAGGTGCTTCAGAGGGAATGAACAGAACAAGTAATCATTAAGAGATCCATCTCCTGTCGTCCATTCCCAGCTTCTGGAATCACAGGCTAGGGACACTTCAGAGCGTGGTTTTGCATTCCTGGCCATCCTGGCTAATACAATTCAGCTAAAACAAAAGGATTTGGTGGGGCAAACTGCTTCCTCTTCCTTCTGCAATGCAAAGGTCTTTATTATAGCTCATTAAGACCTGAAATAGGTCTACAAGATTTGTATACATTAGATATTTGAAGAATAACATATTTTTGGCAATTTGCCAATCATCTGAATGCTTTGAGGCCTGGCAAGATTTCAGCAGAGTCTCCACAGTAAAGGAGGTCATTTTTTCTTTATTCCCCGAAATGCTGTCTTAAGGTTTAGTCAAATTCCTTCAACTGACCTTTGCTTTTATTTATTTTAGAAGTTTATTTTTTAAATAAATGCTCACTCTTTTTGTAAAACTGCTGTAGCAGAAATTGGAAGAGAACCTGAGCCAAGGTTAGAGTCATTGCTCATGTCCTTATTAAGCTCCTTCTGAAAAACACTAGTTTGCGAATTACTATTGGGACTTAACAGTCATCCTCTGCCCTGCCCAAGGCCAGAGTAATATTCATAAGCCTTATCTAAGAGAGGGTGAAGGAAACAAATGCCATAACCCTACTGCATAAAAGAACATGCTTATATTTAGGATAAGTGGGTTTGAGATGCCAGGAGATCCAAGAGAGCCTTTGAAAGGATGAGGATTGCTAAAGTGTAGAAGCATTGCAGTTGTGTGAAAAAAATCTGCCAGGTAAGGTGAGGTAAAGTCCCAATGGGGAGAAGGTATTTGGAACAGTGCGTAAGGCAGTCTTCTAAAGTGACAGTCAGCGTACAAACTACAGTACCTGGGAACTGTTTAACATAAGTGATATTTCTGCAGCTGATACTGCCTGCCTTCATTTCACAGATGAGTTTAGCCCATTGACTCATTTGAAAATGTTTATGAGGTATGCAACTAAAGAAAACTGCACTGTTTTTGCAGTTATTGTGATAACATTTCCCAAAAGGAATCTTGGTGGGAAATTTTTGTCCCATCAACAATGGCCAAAGTGAGAAGTTGTGTGAAGACGAGGCTACTCCAGATGTATAGAAATAAAGCAGTCCTTGCAGTAGTTTTATGTCACCCTCCTGGGCCTTATTCTTATTCTCATTCTCCTGGAAGGTGAAGATCCTTAGTGGATTGTGGCCACAGTAATATTTTGGCAAGTGGCTTATCTAGAAATTAACTGCATTATAATGCTATGCTCACAGCATACACAGAGAGAAGATAGATAAAAAGCATAAAATATTCTACTGAAAGATTGAAATGTGTCACTACTTTATTTCTTAGAATTCAGAAAAATAACACACAAGTACCCCAGAACAGAGAGAGTCAAAAACAGGCTGTTCCCTAAATCAAAGCAGCATAACTCACTTCTCTTTATTACAGAATTCCTAACCTGCAAGCACAACTAGGAAACTCTTTACAGATCAGCTTCTCATTTTAAAACAGTTTTCAATACGCTACACTAAATTCCAAGCAGCCGCTTAATTAATAATTAGTGGTATTGTCGTGGGAACATAAGGTCCCAAGAGGACTGGGATTCCATTTGGCTAGCTGCTGTACAAACACATTAGAAGGTGTACTTCATGATCTGAAGAATTAGGGAAACTTTAATCTAAGCTATATTTCAGTGATGCTATAATTATTATAATTATTAGTAGGGTATTGTTCAAGCAATTCCCAGACTTACTAGTAGCCAATTGGTACCTCCTGAAAGACAAGGGTGGGTCCCAAAAGTGGAAGTGCTGGTGGAATGGTATACAAAGCTCTCTACAGTGTATTATTTACCCTCTTTTCTTTGGATGGTAGTCCAATATGATTAAACCAAAGCAAGGGTACATTTTTATTTGATCAGACAGGATATTTTTGTTTTAAGAAATGGATGGATCACTTGATGATTACATGTTCTATTCATTCCCTCAGAAGCACCATGCATTAACCACTGTTGGAAGACAGGATACCAGGCTAGATGGACCAGTGGGTCTGATCCAGTATGGCTGTGCTTATGTTCTTAAAATCTCTTTAACAAAGCTTGAAATTTTTTTGCTGATTGTTAAACCAACAGAATAAGATTTTGCTGACTATGAACATGTTCTTACATAGCAAAAACATAGACTGAGCCACCTAAAATCTGGAAATCTGACAGTTGCTAAATTAAGAGGCTAGCTAAACTTTTTCAGTGTCACTCTGATCTTCTGCCACAAAGTTTGCCTTGTACAAACATTAGTTGAATTCATTTAAACAGGACTCCTGATAAAATAAGGTACCACTCACAGTGGGGATGGGTGGCAACATTCTGTACATCACAAATTAAGTGGCATAATCTGACTCTCAGACTTACTTTGACTTCTGTAAGAAAGAATTGAAAGGGATGAGGTATCCCCTTCTCCACAAAGACCACTGACATACTGTTACAATAGTAAACCCAATAGGTGATACGCACTGTGGGAAAATACTTGCAATTCTATTTCTCAGGGTTCTAGTGCCCTTATTGATGCAAAAAATACAAATTGGTCTGGTTAGACCAAATAGCAACCAACTCTCAGAAATGACAGCAACAATCAAATTCAAAAGCAGAAATAACAACGAGAGTCCTATGGCACCTTAAAGACTAACAAATTTCTTCGGGCATAAGCCATCTGACCGAGTGGGTTGGAGCCCACAAAAGCTATGCCTGAATAAATTTGTTAGTCTTAAAGGTGCCACCGGATTCTCGTTGATTTTGCTGTACACAGACTAACATGGCTACCTCCTGCCCCGGAAAAAAGCAGAAATGATGGCAACAATCAAAACATCAGACTGGGGACTGACCAACTAGGCAACAGTTCAGCAAAAAAGGACCTGGGAGTTACAATGGTCAAGAAGCTAGATATGAGTCAACAGTGTGCCCTTATTGCCAAGGAGGCTAATGACATATTGGGCTGTATTAGCAGGAGCATTACCAGCAGATCAAGGAAATGATTATTCCTCTCTTTTGGGCACTGATAAGGTCTCATTTGAAGTAGTCTGTCCAGTGTTGGGCCTCCCACTATGGACAGGATGTGGACAAATTGTAAAGAGTCCAGTTGATGGCAACGAAATGATTAGGGGGCTGGAGCCTGTTAGTTGCCCCAATCTGTGCCCCATAAAATGACCGCCACCTCCCACATAGTAGAGACCCTGATATGTATGTTTAATAGGGATTTCCCCCTCAGTTCAGCCATATGTCCATTGCCCACTGGCTGATGACCACCCACTGCTTAATTTGGAACCCCCATTTATTCCCTACCTGGGTTTCCTAGGGTGGATTAACCCTCTCGCCCACTGTGTAGGTGGACCAGCAGGGCATGTATGTGTACGTGCCACATGGCTGCCCATGCTTGCCCCCCCCCCCCCACCAGGGTGCGTAGAGGGCTCTAGCCCAGAAACTGGAGAGCCAGTAGAAGTTGCCACATGCCCAAAAAAGGACAAGGGGACCGGGCAGCACTTTACCTCCTTCCTACTGCAGCAAAATTGGGCCAATCACAGACCAACACAACCCTTGCAGGAAACGAACTAGGCAATAAAACCATTTTTGCCACGCAGAACGAACGAGAGCCCCACGTGTCAACTGTCAGACCTGATCAACCTGCCAGTAGGAGGCCCTCCCGAAAGTGCCGGCCCATGTCGAGTTAACCCCCCTTCGTCCCAAAACTCATCATGCTGTTGCTGGTCACCTGCTTGATGGTTCTGGTATGTATGTGAACTCGTGTTCCCTCTATCAGTTAACTTCCCTTTAGAGATAAGTTGTAATGTATAATGAGTCTAGTCTTACCTCTGTTTAACTCAGGGAATAACCATTGAAATAGCCTTAGGTATTGCTGTTACTATTATTGTATTGTGTATTGGATTTTGTCTGTTTATATTTTGTTTGTGAGCCATTAAGAGGATTCAAAAAGATGGATTATTTTAAATGTTAGGTTCTGTGTAGCTTAATGTGAGTTCAGGCTGCTAGCTCTCCACTGCAGAAACCGTCACTTGTGGTTTCCCGTGTCCTGTCTAAAACCAATTTCTGGACTAAGTTCAGCTAGCAGCTTGGGTGTCTGCTCTGTCTTGTAATTGGGAAATACACTAATAAAGCTTGTTCTTTTATTATCCATTTGAGATTCCAGAAATCCTCCTTCTCCAATCCTTTACCTGTTGCTGTCAGACCCACATGATTTGTGAGGGGAGGGAGAGGGAACTAGGCTTGATTAGCTTGCTGAAGAGAGGAATGGGGCGGGAGGAATGATAGTATCCTTTAACTGCCTGAAAAGTGAGTTCCAGGGAGGATGGAACTAGGCTGTTTTCAGTGGTAAAAGATGGCAGAAGTAGGAGCGATGGTATCAAGTTGCAGTGGGAGAGGTCTAGGTTGACTATTAGGAAAACTTTTTGACTAGGAGGGGAGTGAAGCACTGGAATGGGTTACCTGAGGAGGTGGTGGAATTTTCATCTTTAGAGGTTTTTAAGGTGTGGCTTCATACAGCCTTGGCTGGGATGATTTAGTCGGGGTGGGGAGGGAGGGTTAGTCCTGCTTTGAGCAAGGAAAATTCCAAAGGGGTAGCCGTGTTAGTCTATTGTAGAAAGACAACAGAGTCCTGTGGCACTTTTAAAGACTAACAGATTTATTTATCGCATGAGCTTTCGTGGGATTTTCTTCCACGAAAGCTCATGCGAAAAATAAATCTGTTAGTCTTTAAAAGTGCCACAGGACTCTGTTGTCTTCGAGCAAGGAGTTGGACATGATGACCTCCTTATGTCCCTTCCAACCCTAATCTTCTATGAATCTATGATCAGGCAGTGAATTTCAATGTTTCATGACTAAGAGATCTACTAAAAAAAAACCCCACCAACTGTTTGTGTGTGTTACGGTGGAGGAGGGTTGTGTGTGTTTGTTTTTAAGAAAGATTGATCCAATTTGCTTATTGAGGTTAATGTCCTTATGTGTTGTGTGATCCTGGCAGGTTTACAGCTTTTTCCTGTAAGTCTGCAAAACACTGTAAGGATGGGAAATATGCTCATACAGGCTCTTAATTATCTTTTCTGAGTTGTAAAACAGCAATAGACACAGAGAACAGCAAAACATACATTGATATCCTTATGGTCTACAGAGACATATGGACTAATTTAATTTACAAGATGAGAGGAAAAGCTGACGAGCACTGAACCTTTTTTACAGGACCCACTGTACTGGTTATGAACTCAATATCACCTACTGCAAATTAAAGGCTTCAGGACTTATTAGCCATAATAAACTGAATAGCTTGCATTCACATCTTAAAATGCTCTTAAATGTAGAACTATTAATCTCATTGGAGTGCCCCCAAATAAAACATGAGTATTGTCTAACTGTAGAAATGTATTAGACAGTTTACTGATATTATGATCATACACCCATTTCCCTAGCGTGTTCAGATTTCCTAGTAATGAACTTGAGTCAGGTAATCTCTGGAAAGTTTCCTTCAAAGTGCTGTCTTACTCTCTATACCTTCTGGGATCAGAGAATAGATCTGGAAGAGCAGCAGATATACATTTAAGCTATGTTTGTGCCATGTTGTAATGCTTAAGCTACATGGCTTCATGTCATGTTAAAGTACTCCGTAGGATAGACCAGTGTGACTTGATATAAAGTGTTGCATAGCATAATTAATAGCATAATTACTGGGTTCTCTGAAAAAGAACAGATCAATCTTTGACAAAATTCTGTTCCCATATTTTATTCTCCTTTAAAAAAAAATTACATTGTAAACTGAGATAATTAAAAAAAAAATTCAAGTCTACACAGCAAAAACTTTTTCAGTTAAGAATAGACATGTTTGTTTACCAAAATGAGGCCTGTTCTGAATTAACAATGAAATGGGAAAGTGATTGTTTTTCACATCTCTGAGGATGTAAAGCCACTGAAGATGAGAAATGAAAAGTATGACATTGATGCATATGTATTATTGGTGTGAATGAACATGACAACACCTGATAAGCGTATTAGATAAGATACACATCTGGGAAGAACATTTGATAATAAAGGAAGAGAAAGGAGGGTAGACTAGACCAGCAGAAACAGGGATGTGCACAATGGGGGCCTAGCAGGGGCAAAGACCCACTCAAAATCTCCGTGTCCTAGCAACCGGGAAGAGAGAACACAGCAGGATGGCCAAGCTCCTCCTCCTCCTGCTCCAAGAGTTGCAACGTGATATTTTTTTTGCCTCCTACTGGAGTTGCACTTACACCTTACCTCTGTCTCCACCTTCTGACTCACCTCAGTGGGACTTACAAAGAGGGCAGCAGCACTGGGACTTCAGCAGGGGTGCAGAAGAAGCAGCAAGCTGCAGGTGTGTGGGGTGGGAAGGGAAGATCTCAGCTAGCAGTCAGCCCTGCTGTTTCATCCATCCCTGGGTTGCAGAGACATGAGGGGTGTTGATGCGAGGGGGAGCCATTGCCTCCTCACTGCTGGGCATCTTCACCAGAGGCATCCGGAGAAATCCATGGGGGGTGGGGGAGAGGAGGGAAGAGGAGAAGGGTGACAACACATGAACCTTTCTTTTATGTGGATTTAACTTGCCTTCCAAAAGTATTTAAATTTAAATTCCTTTGCATGCTCTTGGAGGGTAACACAAAAGAAGTAGGGGCATATGACGCAATGAGCCCAGTCCAGCTTCCATTGACGTAACTGGAAATTTTGCTATTGGCTTTAGTGTGGGTGGGAGAAATAACTTCTTTTAAGGGTCTGAGTAAATAGTTTTTTGTGGCAGTGACCTGTGTGTATGTTGCTGAGATTGGCCTTATTGAACCATATATGACACCTCTGAAGAGTGACAAGTTCTGTCTAAAACACATTATTTAAGTGTCTGATCTAGCTCCCATTGCCTTTTCATTGATCTGTAGAACAAACCATCTCTTTAACACCATAAACCAGATTCTCAGAGGGTGTAAATTAGCATAGCTCCTCTGAAGTCACCACTTGCTACTCTTTAGAAATGTCTTAGATGGTCTAGCTAGTTCATTCACCAATTTATACCTGCTAAGGATTTGGCCCAGCACTATAAGAAACTGAATACTCATCATAAGCTGTGTCTCAGAGACTCATAGACTTTAAGGTCAGAAGGGACCAGTACAATCATCTAGTCTGACCTCCTGCAAAATGTAGGCCTCAAGACCTCACCCACCCACTCCAGCAATAGGCCACCAACATTGGTGCTGTACTCAAATAATTCCTTTCCCTCCCTGATATTAATCCCTCTGACGTATTTATAGAGAGCAATCATTTCCCCCCTCATCCTTCTTTTGGTTAGGCTAAACAAGCTAAGCTTCTTGAGTCTCCACTCATAGGGCAGGTTTCCCACTCCACAGACCATCCTTGTAGCCCTTCTCTGCACCTGTTCCAATTTGAATTCATCCTTTTTAAACATGGGGGACCAGAACTGCACACAATATTCCAGATGGGGTCTCACCAGTGCCATGTACAGCAGCACTAACACCTCCCTGTCACTACTTGAAATACCTCTCCTGATACATCCTAGAACCACATTAGCTTTTTTCACAGCCACATCACATTGGTGGCTCATAGTCATCCTATGATCAACCAGTGCTCTCAGATCCTTCTCCTCCTCAGTACGTTCCAACTGATGCGTCCCCAACTTATAGGAAAAATGCTTGTTATTTGTCCCTAAATGCATGACTTTGCACTTCCCGTTATTAAATTTCATCCTATTTCTGATACTCCAGTTTACAAGATCATCCAGATCTTTCTGTATGGTATCCCGATCCTTCTCTGTATTGGCAATACCTCCTAACTTGGTGTCATCTGCAAACTTTATTAGCACATTCCCGCTTTTTGTGCCAAGGTCAGTAACAAAAAGGTTGAACAAGATCGGTCCCAAGACAGATCCCTGAGGGACTCACCTGGTAACCTCCCTCCAGCTTAACAGTTCACCCTTCAGTATGACCCGCTGTAGTCTCCCTTTTAACCAGTTCCTTATCCACTTTACTATATTCATATTAATCCCCATCTTCTATAACTTAACTAATAACTCCCTATGTGGAACTGTATCAAATGCCTTGCTGAAATCTAAGTAAATTAGGTCCACCGCATTCCCTTTATCTAAAAAATCTGTTAACCTTTCAAAAAAGAAGATCAAGTTGGTCTGGCACGATCTCCCTTTTGTAAAGCCATGTTGTATTTTATCACAGTTACCGTTATCTCTATAGCCTTAAGTACTTTCTCCTTCAAAATTTTCTCCAAGACCTTGCATACTACCGAGGTCAAACTAACAGGCCTGTAGTTACCCGGATCATTTTTATTCCCTTACTTGAAAATAGGAACTACATTAGTGATTCTCCAGTCTTACGGTACAACCCCTGAGTTTACAGATTTCATTAAAAATCCTCGTTAAAGGGCTGGCAATTTCATGAGCCAGTTCCTTTAGTATCCTCGGATGGAGATTGTCCTGAACCCCTGATTTAGTTGCTTCCAGCAGCTCAAGTTTGGCTTCTACCTCAGGTATGGTAATTTCCACTTTCATGACCTCATTCCCATTAGCTTCCCCCCTCTATCCCCCAGCTCAACTTCACTGTCATTGAAAACAGATGCAAAGTTCTTATTTAGACATTCAGCCATGCCTAGATTATCCTTGACTTCCACCCCATCCTCAGTTTTTAATGGTCCCACTTCTTTCTTTGTTTTCTTCCTATTTATATGGCTAAAGAACCTTTTACTATTGGTTTTAATTCCCTTTTCAAGGTCCAGCTCAGCTTGACATTTTGCCTTTCTCACTCTCTCTCTACATGTTCTGACCTCCAAAAGGT
>ML685791.1:14436087-14449246 GCA_007922175.1 Pelusios castaneus
GCTCATGCGATAAATAAATCTGTTAGTCTTTAAAAGTGCCACAGGTCTCTGTTGTCTACCTCCTCATCGACATACAATGCCACTCCCCCACCTTTGCCTTTATATCTGTCATTCCTAAAGAGCACATACCCTTCAATACCGGTACACCAGTCATGACTACTATTCCACCACGTTTCAGTTATCTCTATAATATCTGGTCTCTCTTCCTCTACCAGTAGCTCCAGTTCCTCCATTTTGTTACCCAGGCTTCTCGCTTTAGTATATAAACATTTTAGTTTATGCTGCTTGGCCTCACGCACGTTCTTTGCCTGTTTTGGCACAGTCATTCCACAGACAATATCACTCGCTAGACTGGCATTTACACTATTCTTGCTTAACAACTTGTAGGATTGAGCCCAGAGATTTGGCCTGCATAATGTTTCTCTCCCTGCACATTTACATAGCTAATATCGACACTTATACTGTACTATCATATGGTGACCTGTCATCTTTAAGGAGGCTAAAAGAGGCACATGTGGTAATATTATTAAAAACAAATGCAAGTCGCCACTTAAAGGAGCTGGAAATGAATTCAAATGCACTTTGGTTGCTGGTTGGGCCTTAACTACAGTCTAAATGATGTGCCCCAGTAAATCACAAGCAGAAAATAATGACATTCAAATCCTCCCCCTGATCAATAGCATCTTATTTTGCATGAGAATAGAGGCAGGGCTAGGCTGTGGCTGCTGCTCTTGAGATAAACAGAAAATAAGCCTGTAAACTTTCTAACAATGCTGTGAGGAAACAAGACAGTATTCAGTTTAAGTTAAATTTAGAAATAAATTATAGTTTATAGTTGCACTGGCATTTGTGCTGCTCTGACCTTTATATAATAGTGTCAGGGTTTCAACTACTTTATCTTACAGCATTTTACAATTGTAAAACATTCTTCTCTATATTGATAGAGCAGGGACTTTGTTCAGGCAAATTTATGACAAATTCATGTTAGCGGTAGGTCATTTGTCTTTTACTATAGTATATATTTAAAAGTAGCAATATTAAAGGGAACACTACTGATCTTCCCCTACATTTCTTTTCCAACATTCTCCCTTATGAGCTGGAGCTGAAATGGAAAGAAAAGACTGTTCAGAAAGTAAGCTAGGGACATGGGAGTATGGGGTTCAGCATTATCCATGCTTTAAAAGTAATATACATTAAATAAACCTTTTGTTGTTTTACAGATGTTTTCAGAATGCCAGAAAGATAAATCAGGATGATTTTAATGTGAAACCCAACTAGATGTCTTCTTCCTGGGGTGCTGTGAAGGAATTGCCTTTGAGCTGCTTTCTAGTTGTTTTCTGATTGTGTATTAGTGAATGTGCATTTCTGTATCTCATGTCATGTAAGTTGCCTCTCTGCTGCTCATCCTTTATGACTGCTTAGTGCAATTAGTAAATGGTATACTATTGAATACAGCTTTGTGTATATTGAGCTAGAGCAGTGGTTTTCAAACTATGGGTTGGGACCCAGTACTGCGTCTCAGACCCTCAGTTATTGGGTCGCGGCGCCCCTTGCTGCCACCGCCACAAGGCTGGAACACATTGCTCAAAAATTTAATTGTTGGGTCGCAGGCATAAATTATTTTTTCAACTGGCTCCTGAGGAAAAAGTTTGAAAACCGCTGAGCTGGAGGACCCATCCAGCCATTTGACAATCTTTTTCACCCCTTTTGAAAGGTACTGCTGGGCATGAATGGCTCTGGGAATCAACCTGGATCCTGAGAAACTAAGACCCATTAAGGAAATGCCCAGACCAAAGGACGTGAAGGGAGTCCAGTAATGAATAGGGATTGCCAGCTATCTTTATAGATCCTGTGCCCACCTATCAGAAACCTGGAAACTTAACTGCCCTTATAGTTAGAAAGCTTTTCCTGATATCTCACCTAAATCTCCCCCAAGGCAGATTAAGGCCATTACTTCATGTCCTACCTCCAGTAGACATGGAGAACAATTGATTATAGTCCTCTTTAGAGCAGACCTTAACATATTTGAAGGTTGTTGTCAGGTTCTCTCTCCACATATATTTTTTTTTCTCCCAAACTAAACATATCCACTTTTTTCAACCGTTCATTATAGGTTCTAAACCTTTACTAAACCTTTTACCATTTTTCATCATGTTCTCTAGACTCCCTCCAATTTGTCCACATCTTTCCTAAAGTCTGGTGCCCACATCTGGACACCAGCTGTTGTCTTCCCAGTGCCATGTAGAGTGGGACAACCACCTCCCATGTCTTACATATGATTCTCCTGTTAATTCACATCAGAATGATATTTGCCTCTTTTTGCAGCTGCATCAGATTGTTGACTCATATTCTATTTATGATCCATTGTAACCCTAGATCCTTATCAGTAGTAATACCACCACGCCAGTTATTCTCCATTTTGCTGTTGGACATTTGATTTTTCCTTCCTAAGTGAAGTACCGAGCACTTATCTTCATGGAATTTCATCTTGCTAAATTCAGACCAATTCTCTAGGTTGTCAAGCTCATTTTGAATTCTAATCCTGTCCTCCAAAATTCCTGCAATCCTTCCTAGGTAGATGTCCTTCTGTATATTTTATATGCATACTCTTCATTTCATTATCAAAATCATTAATCAAAATATGAACTAGTACCAGACCCAGGCTAACACTCTGACCATCAGGTCATCCTTCCTCTCCGGTAATTCAGCACATTGCCGTACAAAGTATTATCCGCCCAGTGCACTGAATGTTATCAACTGCCTAATATATTAGCACATACATTGAAAATTAAAATAAAAAAATCTATATTATTTGATTTCTCTTTTATTGTGTTGATTATTCAGCTGTATAAAAATTGCTTCAATATTTACTCTTCTTGATTTTAATAAGCATAGTAGATGTTTAGTGCCTCTGGGGATCAGGCTATTTCCATCAATCCATCCTTCCTCTCCCACCCTTTCAGGTATTTATAGAGCATCAATCACACTGGTATCTAGACACAAACTGTCACCTGACTAATGGTCTGCAGCTTTCAGACACCATAGCAACTTAAAAATACACATCAGCCTTTCTCTGCCACTGCAGAGAGACAGCATTTTAAAAATATTGCACCCACTCTACAAATATGTGGTGCTTTTTATCCCAAGGTCAAAGCTATGAAAGTCAGACTTCTCAATGCCTTTATTTGAGCTTGCAAAATAAATCAGGCAGCCCATCATAGACAGTCCCTATTCATCCAAAGCACAAATATAAGTGAATTGTAGAAGCAGTCCCTAAATGGCCTTATTAATAAGGGAAAGAACATCCATTCAGCCTTATTTCCTCAGCCAGGTTAATAGCATGAGACTTTATACTCTGCTTACCTTTCAGGAAGCCAGAGCCAGTCCACTCAGGGGATAAAGGGTGCCTGGATCAAGGGTGTTTGGATGTATAGAGCGTTTATTTACCTCTTTCTGAGTCAGAGTACTTCCAGGCCATCTAAATAGCTGGAACTGCTTGATGCCCACAGAACACAATCTCAATTGTTCAATAATGTAAAAGACAAAACCTTTCAAGCAGGCTTATCAAAATCCTCACCATCTTTCAAGGCCTCTTCTCCCCCCACTCTTTACCCCCTGCTACTACTCAATTATTTGTCATTCGATCCCTTTGTCTCCTTGGCATTGTCTACTGCTGGAACAAATTCCCAGTTTAGCCTTCTTCCATTAAAATACAAGTAACACATGTGTGTCATTTCTCTATTGGGGAAAAGAAAACAGCAATATTAGTTTCAGTAAGACTTCACTCCAGAGAAAAGAAGATAGTGAATGATTACGTAGCTGTTGCACTTGCATTTTGGTTTTATTTCTTCATAAAGGGAATCCAACAGCTCGTCTAAAAATAACACAGGCTCTCCTATGTTGGGCTTAAAAATGAATTTGGGCATCAATGCTTATTTCAAACAATAAATTGAATTTAGGAACAGGTATATTAAAATACAAAAACATGGTTACCACAAATCCAATCAGTAGTCTCATCCACATTAAAAACTGTTACATCAGACCAGTCCCACTATCTAACCTGTGAAGTTATAATATGTTCGAGTGAGAGAGAGAGAGAGAGGGAGAGAGAGAGAGTCTAAGTGGGCAGCTGTGCAATGCTTTAATATGTGGGATTTAGATTTCTTCTTGATCCTTACAGGAATCATCTGAAGCATGAAGTTTATGAAGTGGTTTTTTTTCCTGCCTTTTTTAGATTGTGGTTCTGCAAATGGTGTTCATACTCATTAAATTATCTAATCCCTTTTGATTTCTTGCTAAATCATTTGCCTCAAAGATCTCCTATGGCATTTGTTACCACAAGCTGACTATAAACTTCATATAATGAATTCCCTTTAAACTATTTTAATTAAATATAGGCCTTTCAGTCATGAGTACCCTAATACTAGTATTCATTCTCATTGTAGTAAACATTACCAATTCTCTCTTTCTCTACCAGGCTTATTTGCATTCTCATGAGATGTTTTATCCTCTGTTGTACTTTGGCTGCCACAGTGGATGTTACAGCAAAATTATACAACCTTTCCTTTTACCATGTCACTGGTGAATGTAATATAATACCTGTGAAAAGTTCCAGACTGACTTCCCTGGATACTGAAGTCCGCCCTCCACCAAACATGAAGAATGTGAGCAGCAGCAGTACAAAGTATCCCAGATTTCTGATCTGGATGGATATATGTGGGATGAGAGGATAGTTTAGTTTCCATATCTGGTGCCACTCAAAATAAAAATTCCCAAGTGTGATGGTGGTTTCTATGATGTGGGTACCTCTACAGGGCCTCCACATATTGGGGAAAGGAGAAGGGAACACTTTACAAGTGCCTGGAGGCTCTGGGACGCTCGGCCCAGGCTGCAACCCCCGTTACCAGAGGGCCCATGTTACAAGTTTGTACTGGGCCTGAAAAAACTATGCTTGGGCCCTATACCATTAGGAAATAGATTCTATGATTCTATGACCATTAAGTCATTTCATATAGACCCCCTAGCACACATAAGAATGAAATTATGCTTTACCAACCTGTCTGTATCTGAACGGCCCTGTGCTGCATAATCAGTCTTCAATCTCTCAATAATTACAGTCTACTCTTCTTCAAATCATGCCTTTTTTTCTCTCTTAAAATGCCTAATCACTAGTGTAGTTAGAATCTCCCATTGGAGATACACACTGGACCTAATCAGGTGTGCTTCCTTTTGTCTAAAGATGGGATAATTTATATTCAATACATATCCAAATCCATCATTCAATTAATCCTGGATTAATTAAACACTGAGCAATAAACGGGAACGAATTGCAGATACTCTCATGGGGTGCGTCTAAAAGCGTTAAGTCGACTTAATAAGGTCGACAAGGGGCTATGTCTACACTAGAAAAGTTAAGTCGACTTCGTTAAGTCAACTTAATAAGTTCAACTTTAAGTCGACTTAAAGTTGACCTTATTAAGTCGACTTAACAAAGTCGACTTAACTTTTCTAGTGTAGACATAGCCATGGACAATATCAGCAAATAGAATGGGAAAGGGGGATGTGGTCAGTGCAAATTTGTAAACTGTTAATATGCACATAAGAACACCTATGTACAAGCTCACCTGGTCCATACTTAAAAGTATCTAAGTGTGTACAGTACAACATCACTTGTAGCTCCTCCATTGAAATGATTCAAAATAAATCCCCTCCTACAATGTCCAAATCCCAGAAAGAGTATTAATTAGGCATATTGTAGTGGTTCAAGGACTCAAGCAAAGATCTGTCTCCAGTGCTGCCATTCCTTGTGCTGCTGTATTAATTCTACTCTTCTTCCCTAAGGTCTCTGCCTGTAAATTAACTAACAATCTATAGTGGCTATTACTGGTACAATCCATGTGGCTAGCTATCCATTTTCACAGATTTTGATTGGGATAAAATTATAAAGGAACCACATTCTTTCTGTGATTATCTATTTATTTCTTCCTTCAGACATTTCTTATTGGGCCTATGCAAGATTTTCTAGAAGCAGTATGAAGGCAGGGTTCCTCTCAGTTGTCAGACATCATCACCTGGGCTGACATTAAATGCTGTACTTTGATTTGTGCTAGCACGTATCAGGGATAAATGAGCCCAACCACTGACATGCAGGTCCTACCCACACAGACCATCACATCACACCAGCATTACATCCAAAAAGAATAATTCAAGGGATACGACTGAAACTGCTTCTAATTGGCTGCCTTTCCCTCAAAAGGTAATAGGGAGTTGCTGCCATTCAGACCAGGATTTCCCCATAGCGATTTTTCCCCACAGACCACAGGAGGGATTGAAAATCCCCCTAGTGTTGACAAGTCTGGTAGAGTTTGACAAATCAGATTGACCTGATTTTTTTATCACACTGTTGTAATTCAATTAACACCCACGTTAGCAAGCTTAATGTATATGAAAACCACACACACTTCCCCAAATCAGTTCTTTAGCGCAAAGGATTTTTTTTTTTTTTTAATTGGACTGTTCTTTCTCTTGCAAGCAAACAAACATTTTTTTTTTTTTTTTTTGGAGAGGAAGGAGAAAAAGCCTTAACTGGAAGAGAAGTTTTAAGAATTAAAAACAATGAAGAAGCATGTGTAATTCTATTTTGAATTATTGCCATTGGCTTCCTTGTTCCTTCCCTCTCCCATCTAAGATGGGCTATAGCTCATGTGATGTTTGTTGAGAGACAGGCTATCAATCAGCTTTGCAAGCACTCCCATACTAATGCACACATGCAGGTTCTCTCCTGACAGCCTAACTTCCTAAAGAAGCAAGTTCAGTTTATCAGCTGGGTGCTTACTAACAGGAAAAACACAAGCTGTTGAATTAACAGCTCACCAAAAGCCCGCCTATCTTAAAATAAAAAACAGAACACATTACAGTTAAAGGTGAAAAGGAATCTTGCTCCCCTAGCTGTTTGTTTATTTACACTCGGGCACCGGTAGCAAGTCTACAATACAACTGCCGACAACGACTTTTATGAGGCAGAGCTATGCTGAGGAGGGAGGGGAAAAAGAGGTAAATTGCATGAGTAACAGGGAAGAAGGTCAAATTCCAAAGGGGTAGCCGTGTTAGTCTATTGTAGAAAGACAACAGAGTCCTGTGGCACTTTTAAAGACTAAGACAACAGAGTCCTGTGGCACTTTTAAAGACTAACAGATTTATTTATCGCATGAGCTTTCGTGGGAGAAAATCCCACTTCGTCAGACGCTTTGAAGATAGGAAAGTTACAGAGTGGGAGGAAATTAAATGCAGGGGTAAAGATGGTAAAGATGGTAAAGATCATGGTAAAGATGCCCTTGAAGATTTCCATAGAGATTTCAATAATTTCCACAGCACAATCAAACTTAGCCTGGAACACTCCACACAAGAGATCCACTTTCTGGACACTACAGTGCAAATTAGCGATGGGCACATAAAGACCTCCATATACCGCAAACCTACTGATCGGTATAGTTTCCTACATCCCTCGAGCTTCCATCCTCGACACACCACACGATCCATTGTATACACTCAAGCCCTAAGATATAACCGCATTTGCTCTGACCCTGTCGACAGAGACAGACACCTTCAGGATCTCTACCAGGCATTCTTAAAACTACAGTACAAACCTGCAGAAGTGAAGAAACAAATTGACAGAGCCAGACGGGTACCCAGAAGTCAACTACTGCAGGAGAAGCCCATGAAAAACAACAACAGAACGCCACTGGTCACCACCTACAACCCCCAAGCCAGACCTCTTCAACACATCATCAAAAATCTACAGCCTATTTTACAAGTTGATCCCTCACTCTCTCAAGCCTTAGGAGACAGACCTCTCCTTGCTTTCAGACAGCCCCCTAATCTTAAAAGGATACTTACCAGCAACTACAGATCACAGAACAGAAACACTAAAGCAGGAACACAGCCCTGCAGCAGACCACGCTGCCAACTTTGCCCTCATATCTACACTGATGACACCATCACAGGGCCTAATCATGCCACCTACTCCATCAGGGGTTCGTTCACCTGCTCATCCACCAATGTGATTTATGCCATCATGTGCCGGAAATGCCCCTCTGCCTTATATATTGGACAGACAGGACAGTCTCTGCGCCAAAGAATCAATGGACACAAATCTGACATCAGAAATTGCAACACTGCAAAACCTGTAGGGGAACACTTCAATCTCCCTGCTCACTCCCTTGACGACTTGTTAATAGCTGTGTTGAAACAGATGAACAACAAATCACAGCTTCAAAGAGAGACAGCAGAACTCGAACTTATATGCAAATTTGACTCAGTTGTCTTGGGGTTAAACAGGGACTATGGATTTTTCTCGCATTACAAGTGATTTGACCTCCCCCTCCTCTCTGTGCTGTTCCCCAGTGTTTTGAATCCTAACACCTATTTTGATTTGCTGTTACAGCCTGACCAGATGCTATGTCATACACTCCCCTGCATTTAATTTCCTCCCACTCTGTAACTTTCCTATCTTCAAAGCGTCTGACGAAGTGGGATTTTCTCCCACGAAAGCTCATGCGATAAATAAATCTGTTAGTCTTTAAAAGTGCCACAGGACTCTGTTGTCTTTCTACAATAGACTAACATGGCTACCCCTTTGGAATTTTAAAGACTAACACTGAGCATAAAGCCATGAGTAATAGAATTTACTGAACTTTTAGAATAGAAACCAGGACATTACCTGCCCATTTTGCAAAGAAAAAGAGTTCAGGTTTATTTCCTTCCTGAATGCCTCCTTAGTCCTCAATAGCTGGGAGTGCACAGAAAGAGAAATTGTACTGAGCTCAGTTTTGCTTTTTAATTTACTTTTTCTAAAAACTCACATTTTATAAAAGCTTTTTAATAGCTGTTTTTGAACACTGGAAACTTGGCCTCCACTTTCAAATCTCCCCAGGACTTTTCCTCTCTATTGCAAGCAGCTTTTGAAGGTATTTTGCAATTTTTTTCATGCAAGGTAGGTTAGTTTTATTAAGATACTTGCTTGCTCATATGGACTAGTAAATTGATGTAATCCTGCCGCAGGCCTCTAGGATGTGACAATTAGTGCGAACTATATGCTGCTGTCTGAGCTGCAAAGATCGTTGTGGAAAATAGAAAACGTGTCAGAAAAATTTGCTTAAACAGTCATCCAAAAGCTAAAGTATTTAAAAATAAGTTGCTCTGGCTCTGTTCTTCCGCACACTTTCATAGGGGTATCCCAACAATGAAGTTATGTGTCTGCTTAGCATTTCTATTAAAAACCTTTCTCATGACATTAGTAGCACATAATATGGTGTCTGGTTTTAACCCATCAAATTCATGCCTGTATTTATAAATCAGGAAGTAGTTCCAACTGACTTCAAATTCACCAGAATCATTCTACCCCAGAGCTAACAATTATGAGGCTGCTTTAACTTTTTTGTAGGGCTACTACAGGAAGTTGAAATCAGGCTTTAAATAGACACAACTATGGAAGGGCTACATTGCAAACCCTTCATGAACAACATGAGGCTTTTTTTTTTTTTGTACTATATATTTAATTGTGTGTGTTTTTTTAATGTTACATTTAAAAAAAATGTTAGGTTATTAACAAAAACATTTTATATGGAACAAAGTAGTTTTATAAAGAAACTATTTTAATTTACCTAACCATAGGCCCTATAAACACACATTGAGAATCCCTTTCAATTCCGCTGATTGTGATCCTTGTGAGGCACTGAAATTCCACAATAAGAAACTTGAAGGCAATAAAACAATTACGGAACATTCCAAAGTGAGGGAATTATATAATAGGGCAAAGAAAATCTAGTTGGATGAACAAAGCCCAAAGAGTAGGAGTGAGCCCTGAAGAAGAGATTTTCACCAGCCCCTAAAGTAATTAGGGGAGGTCAAGGTTGGATATTAGGAAAAACTTTCTCACTAGGAGGGTGGTGAAGCATTGGAATGGGCTATCTAGGGAGGAGGTAGAATCTTCATCTTTGGAGATTTTTAAGGCTCGGTTAGACAAAACTCTGGCTGGGATAATTTAGGGGGAGTGGTCCTGCTTTTTAGCAGGGGGTTGGACTAGATGACCTCGTGAGGTCCCTTCCAACCCTATTATTCTATGATTCTATGATTCTAAGAGATTTTCACCAGCCCCTAAAGTAATTATTCTTTTTCATTTTTCTCTGTCTTATTATTTTTTTAAGATTATATTTACATTAATCTTCTATTTCATCCTTGGACTTAAAAAAAAGCCAGTAAGAATATTTTGCTTGTTTATTAATACTGGTTTACTCAGATCTTTTGGATTATCCCAAAACTCTTGCTAATTTTAAAATGTGCTTAAAGTAAACAGTGAATCTCAAAAAAGACCTTGATGGAGTTCCTCGATTATTGTACCTCATTGTCTTCCTACAAATATCCACTCTGTTTAAAACGAAGCAGATGTTCTTTCTAAGTTCTCCTACAAACTCTAGCTCTCACCTCACAGTTGCAAAGGGTTCTTTCCTTCTCATGCATCATCACCAGCAGGCAAAGCTCTGGAGGCCATTTTTTTCCTCAGCTTACACTTGTGCAGCCAGAGTGCACAGGAGAAACTGTTTGGGACTCACTCCTGCAAGGCACTGGAGGTTCTCAGCAGTCTCCTCTCCTTTCCCAAAGAGTTCACTCCCACTGACTCTTCCACAGGAACTGAGGATGTCTAGTGACCCCTGGGTCCCAATGTTGTCCAAATAAGGAACCAAGACCCCATTGTGCTAAGTGCTATACATCCCTATAATAGACAGACCCTATCCCACAGCGTATATAGTCTTCATGAACAATTCCATTATGATATGAGGAGAAATACATTGATTTGATTTCTCTCCTGGGTTGGGTCTATGACTCTTATAGGAATAAAAAACAGAACAGACTTCTTGTAATTACAAAAGAAAGCAGATATGGCTCTGTATACACAGAATGAATAAATCTGCTGAACAACAAAGGGCCAGTTGTCTTTTCAGACAAGACCATATTTTAAATAGTTACTTCAATCTCATACTCTTTCCCAATTTGATTGCATGTGCCTTTTTTAATGGAATTATTCTGCATTTCTGTGTCAGTTAGGAAGTTTGCCCATGCATTCCAAAAGGAGAAAAGCCATGAGGCCCCTTTGCAAGCTTGATATACTTTCCCATGCTTGAACTTTGGCAGTCTCAGTTCAGAGGGAAAAAAAAAACCTTCTGTACATCTGGAGAGAGCATTTTTAATGTAATTTCATTTTTACTCCCTTCAGAATACAGTACAATACATTAGACTTGCTGCAAGAGAAATAAAGCCTCTCGTGATTCAGCAGACTCCAGTTACCCCACATATCCCCAGTCGGGGGCTAAAGAGCAGAGTAGAATAGAGATACCCAGTCAATTCTCAAAGGCTGAGGAGGGTTTTGTGTGTGGGGAGGAGGAGTAATGAGGGGTACACATGAATATGCATGCAGTTTCCACTTGTATTGATGTTTGATTCATGCTGTTCTTTTTGAAGGTAACATTTAGAAAATATTACTTCAGCAGAGGGCCCCTCATTACTTTACTGTGCAACTTGAATTTTTGAGTCTTTCATATTCAGCTGTGGAACATATGTGGAGAACTGGTGCTGAGGCTCTTAACTGTATGTTGTATACATGAAGGCAGAATTATGACACTTAGAGATAAGTTTTCCACTGAGTCTCTAAATTGGTACACATATGCATTTGTCTGTGTCAAAACACTGCATTCTCAGGACAATAAGCTACTTAATTGCCCCATTCATTCAACCCTAAATTTCTGTAAAGAGCTCTGAAGATACAAATTGTTAAGTATTTATGACATTAATATATAACAATAAACAGTGACAGTATGTACCATCATGACAGATTGACAACAAGCGCAGGTATAAACAAGTCCATTCCCTCCCTCCCCCGATATACCTGTAGAGCAGCAACAATTTTTCCATCAAAAATGCTTCAGCAGAAAATTAGTGACCAACTTTAGCCATCCTTACATAGTTAAATTTTGTCAACAGTTACCAAAGAGTGGTAGCTGATATTAATCAATAAAATGATTAATACATTTTCCTATACTTATTATTGAAGACAGGTAGTACTGCATTTCGACAATTGGCAAATGTTGTCTTTTTAATGACTTTACATTGTAGTTTGATTGGACTATCATAAGATCTCTTTCCCCTGGGACAGACAAGGTTAATATAAGGGGGGAAAGCCCTGTTTCCATACAGCAATGCTACCTCTCTGCTATCTGATTGAGTTCACGAACAAGGGGAATGAGAAATAAACACCAAGGACAGCTGTCCGAACTTCAGGCTGTTTGAGTCTACTATTAGGAAGAGCATGTGGTGAAGAGCTGCTAATTCCATGGAAACTCAATGAAAAAGACAGTGGGAATTTAGCAGAATAAAGTGACATCTAAGCAGCTGGAAACGATATCTGGATGAATCCTCCTACCCTGGGATAAAAGACAGCTGTTGCAGCCAAGTGAAGTCTGTGAAGTAATTCCTTCACATAGCCTTATTTCTCGCTTCTAAAATCCTGGCAATGACAGAAAAAGATGAAGAATTAGGGGCTAAAAGGGCTTTGGGGAATGGGGATATTAGCGAGGGAACAAGAACATCTGTCACCTAAATCCAGAGACTTTCAAGCACATAGACTGTGGAAATTGGTGTGTGTAGGGGGTGGGGAGGAAGTACATGAAAGAAGGCATATAGTGGACTGAACAATAGGCTGAACAATAGGCTGTTTGCTGTAACGCTTGCTAGAAAAGCACACAAAATTTACTTGCAGTTTACCCAGAAATCCTTCTGCCTGCAATTCACAATGATTGTGCTTTTGTAGGGAGTAGTGGTTGTGGGTCTTGCAGAGGAAATATGCAGCATATTGCCAATTTGTTTCTTTTCACATTCTGTCAATGAGTTACTGTGTTTTATGGCTTTAGTGGCTAAAAACTAATTAAGGGTGAGTGAACTAGCAAACATTTGTTTAAGTGTGGATTCCTCATTTTAAACACTGCAGGCAATTTGGTATCACGTATTCAATGTTTTATTCCAGCCAGCAGTGATGAATCTTGGGCTTTCTTTTTGGAGAAGTGACATCCACAACCTCTGTGTACTGTGTGCATTACTGTCACTCCTT